>SDVV010021430.1:0-13133 GCA_016164225.1 Gammarus roeselii
CTTTGCTTATTTTTCCTGAAATCGATGGTTCAATGTCACGTTTACATCTGTCTTGACGTATTGAACAACGGAGAAGAGAATATCCTCCAATAATGTCCATCGGTCGGTGGGATATAAAAGTAAACTTATTCCCCAAACTTAGTTACCAGTTAATATCAAATTTATTCTATATAGCAAATGTTGTCTTCAGAACAGCTCATGCTGACGAAGATTTGGTTCGTATCATCTGTGCATTCTGATATTTCTATAACTTTGTCAACATGCCATTATAGCAAGATAAATCCTTAAATCCTAATATTTCTATAACTTTTTCAACATGCCATTATAGCAAGATAAATACTTAAATCCTGATTTTTCTATAACTTTGTCAACATGCCAATATAGCAAGATAAATCCTTAAATCCTTAAATCCTTACATCCTTAAATCCTTAAGTCCTTAAATCTTTAAATCCTTAAAGATTATGTTCTTCGCTGCTCTCTATTTCGTGCTTCCCTCCCTCCACACTATTGTGCTTCCTTCCCTCCACACTGTCGTGCTTCCCTCCCTCCATACTGTCGTGCTTCCCTCCCTCCACACTGTCGTGCTTCCCTCCCTCCACACTATCGTGCTTCCCTCCCTCCACACTGTCGTGCTTCCCTCCCTCCACACTGTCGTGCTTCCCTTCATCCACACTGTCGTGCTTCCCTCCCTCCACACTGTCGTGCTTCCCTCCCTCCACACTGTTGTGCTTCCCTCCCTCCACACTATCGTGCTTCCCTCCCTCCACACTGTCGTGCTTCCCTCCCTCCACCCTGTCGTGCTTCCCTCCCTCCACACTGTCGTGCTTCCCTCCATCCACACTGTCGTGCTTCCCTCCCTCCACACTGTCGTGCTTCCCTCCCTCCACACTGTCGTGCTTCCCTCCCTCCACACTGTCCAGCAATGGCATCGGTCAGCATTGGTTTAACGAGGAATGAAACTGTGACAATCTCAGATCAACATCGTGGGTGGGTGGTTTTCTCTTCAGGTGCTGATTTGAGTTGTTCCGAGTATCATCGCTTATGCCATTTCCTTCTACAAACTTTGCCTCTCTTGATCTATTAAAACAGAAAATACACAGACACATGATGCTCTCTTAAACGGTTCTATTCCAGAGCTAATCTTCTTACTTACAAAAGGCAACCCAATTTGGGTCATAAACATGTTTTTGTCTTCTTATTCTTGTAAACACTTGGAACCAACCCCTACCTCCTCCTAGCTCCCCGCTACCGACGCCCAACCCTGTGCGCCACAGCCAGACCCCCCTGGATGACCACTTGCGCCAACGTCGCTGTCGCGTGTTGGAGCAACTGAAGACGAAGTGCGAAAGCCTCCTGATGCATGGCTCGTCAGTACAGGGGGGCAAAGAATCCTCCCATTGCAATAAGAAGCTGAAATCAACATCAACAGAACCACTCGACATGCCTGACGTGGTCCAAAAACTTGAGGCTGTCTGTAGGAAGCTCTCCGAGCTCGCAATCGAGGTAAACGAGGTTACGATGCTTGTAGTATTGAAAATTTGTTCAATGCGTAAGGGCAACGTTTGCATCTTTTTATCAATATTATGGCTCCCTGAGTGCGCTACTTTTAAAGTTTATTTCATCTGATCCTCAATATAGCATAGAACCAAATGACTCGCAAACGCTACCCGTTATTCTTCGTTGCCAGCCCCAGTCAAGCATCCCTGACGTATTCCTGTGGCTGCTGAGCGGCACGGAGCGGCTGGCGTACGTGCGAGTGCCTGCTGGTGACATCCTGCACGCCAACAACCCTGCGTCATCTGGCGCTAAGAGCGGAGTCTTCTGCTGTTACCCAGTCATTTGCCCGGGTGAGCAGAGCCCTCTATAAGTGCTCCACAGTTTGTTGCACACGTTTTCACAAACATGTGTGCTCTTTTTTGTCATTAGACTTAATTTGTAGTGGTTAGTTCGTATTTTCCCTTCTTAATATATAACGGAAAGTTACTTTCTAAGATAATTTTTACCATTTCCATGTCTGTTTCTCTACCTCGTTCCGCTTGGTCACCACTCTTGTTCCCTCGCTGCAGGCACTGGCGAGGTGGGTGGGCTGATCCGAGTGTCCTTGTGGCTGGGCCAGTCGGATGAGGTGGGGCAGTGGTGGGCCGCTCGCCCCTACCTGCAGCTCACAGTCTACGCTGAGTCCTATGAGAACCAGGTGAGTGGAAGCTTGCTGCTTGCAGAACTTCCATGGATCTGCTGTAGATCCGTTGAATGAACCAGTCATGCATTGCGTGATATTTCCGTCTTATTTCGTAGTGATTACAAATCTATATAAAATTATTTCCATAATGTTGGACGGATTTGTTAAAGAATATTGCTTATATTGATATCAACAATTTCTTCGACGTGATTGAGTATTACAAAATAACACTCTTTCAGGCTACTGCAACAGTTTGTTTTATTAGAACTTTAAATAAATACCCTGGTTTTGGGTGTTGAAAAGTACGTGCTTGGTAAGATGAAGTTGGTGGCATCGTTTCTCCTAAAGCACCGCCCTTATACTAGGTGAAGGCCATCGGGTCTGGTGAGTGGACTGACAAAGGGGCGCTCATGACTCGACCCAGCTTCTCAGATGCGGACGGGAAGAAGCCAATGCCCAGGGACGACATTTTGTGCCCTGAAGGATGGGAGTTCCAGGGCGACTGGATCGTCGCTCCTGATCCAAGGTTGGCACTGAACTAAAAATAAACTAAGCTATTTATTTTGAATATTTTGGAATTTAAGTCTCCTGATGATTTTGCAGTCAATCCCGTTCACATATGATTCGTGTATCACATTGGGAATACTTAGAGCCCTTTTTATGAGAAATCAATTATATATTTTCATTTCTAGTGCAGTTTACAATTTGGGCTGGGAATTTATACTCAAAGGATTAGATCAGCTCCAGGTTACAGATAAGGAATTTAATGACGACTAGACCCTTGTCAAGTTTTCCTCTTCATTATTATCATTTGTTTTTGTCTATAACGTGACTTCCTCTGTGTTTATACTTCTTTCAATAGATATATATGATCCATGGTGAGTATAAGTTAGAAGTTCAACCCCCACGATGACATGAGTGCGCGTATCCTTTAAACAGGCAACAGTTCTGATTTTGTGTGAGCTGTTTCGAAACAAATACGTGGCTTTGT
Source organism: Gammarus roeselii (assembly GCA_016164225.1). Taxonomy (NCBI): domain Eukaryota; kingdom Metazoa; phylum Arthropoda; class Malacostraca; order Amphipoda; family Gammaridae; genus Gammarus; species Gammarus roeselii. Next base: position 3,171 of record SDVV010021430.1, read on the forward strand.
GTGTCATTGAAAGATGATTGCTTATTTAAAGATGACAGCTTATTTAATTACACATATTATTCGGAGCATTGTTGTCTCCGAAAATTTATGATCTGTCTGCAATTTGTTAAATGCTCAGAGTCTAAGGCAATTGAAAGTGGTCTGTTCGGAGACAATTTTCACAACATGAATGGCGTTGTACACCACCTTGGGTTGTGCCTAGAGTCAGATGCCGCCTCATCTCTAATTACTTACCATTCCCACCTAATTATAGATCTAAAGATAACAAAAGAATATTGAAATCTGTCATCAATCACATAACTCAAAATGATAGAACAAATGTACCTACATGATGAAAAAAGGCGATGAAAGTTTACCTTCCAGCACTCTGGGTGGAATGTAAGCTGAGAAGCCTAGATTAGGAGACAAATTGAGAGGCTAGTTGAATCTGAAGCTCGGGAAGGCCTCTTTTACCCTAGCCATCTCCTTTGCAGCATCCAGTTCAACTTGGACGCGGGCCACGTCGTGTTCTCTGAGGAGGTGTTCGAGCAGCAGGTCAGGGTCCCCGGGGGATGGAGAGACGCTCCCACGCACTGGGCGAACGTCCGTGGAGACCCTTCGACACCAAGGAATGAGATCGAGTGTTCAAGTGGTTGGGCTTGGAGAGACTTCTGGACGGTATGTTGACTTTTCCTTTTGCGGTTTACGTTATTGAGTGCATGATAGGTAAATACAAGCATAGGACCCTCCAAAGTACCTTCAAAGTTATTAATAATTTAAAAATCTTACTACACATAGGTTTTCGATATGTTTTCGATGAAAAAAAATTACTACCACGAACATACCTTTCGCTCACATTTGACCGCTTGACAGAAAAATAACATGAACTTCTTTAATTATTGCCTTATTGGTTTCGCTTCTACCAGACGGACCTGCAGCGTGCAGTGGACGGCGAGGGCTGGGAGTACACCGTGCAGAAGGGCATCACAGGGTGGTCGCCCCAGCAGAAGATGTACCACGTGCTGAGAAGGCGGCGCTGGTACAGGGAACGGCACAGGGAGGGCAAGGTGGAGAAGGTGAGACTAGTGGCCCCTGGAATGTTATGGTAAGCAGTCAGCAGATCTGCCATGCATAATGATGTACAAAGTATACAACATCTTTTGCTTTCATGCGATCCCATTGGGAACTATTAGGATGCGTATATTAGGTGTATGGCCTTCTCAATTGCTCTCGTCGAAAACCCTAAAACGAAATTGGTCATAACTCAACCCTTCTCTTCTTTCTCATACGGCTTCTAGTCTGAGGACACTGTTGACGGTTGGGAGTACAGCTCCCTGTTTGGGTGGCGATTCCACGCCCGCGAGCGTCGCGTGGACGTGGTGCGGCGGCGTCGGTGGCGCCGTAAGATGGTGCCTAGCGACCCTGGTCAGCCGTTCACCACACCCAAGATACTGCTTAAGGCTGAAAAAGGTGGGCAAGTAGTAGATGTCAAAATGGTGTTTGAAGAAGTTATTTCTGAAATATATTTCATGTAAAGCACAGGGTACATATATCAACTATCACAAACAAATATTTTGTTTCACTAAAAACATTTTAACTTGTTAATGTGAAGTAATTTGGACTCTCTCACGTGTCGCAGGTGATCTATTCTATGATAACCATCACGTCAACATTGCCCAGGCACCAATAATACAAGTTACAAAAATTATTTTGTCAGTGACGAAACCTTCCTGCCTCCAGACAAGGCCCACCATGAGGAATCGTGCCCTCGCCAGTACGTGGTGAGTGCTGAGCGCCAGCGTTACCAGCTGCGGGCACACATCTACCAGGCCAGAGATCTGCCAGCGGGAGACAAAACAGGCCTCTCAGGTCAGTGGGGCACGCAAAACTAGGGCTATTGACGCTGCTATCCTCATCACGTGTCTTTGAGTTAGTGAGGCACTAGCCCATCATGGACTGGCGTCACAAGACAGGCCTCTCAGGTCAGTGGGGCACGCGAAACTAGGGTTATTGACGCTGCTATACTCCTCACGTGTCTTTGAGTTAGTGAAGCACTAGCCCATCATGGACTGGCGTCATAGAATTCAGCCGAGTATATGGTTTTGAGGATAGCTATAAACTGGTAACGCTCTTTCCTCATGACCTGACCTCCTTTCTGGTCTCCACTTTGTTTCATTTTGGCAACTATACGTGCGTTAAACAAATCTCCCATCGAGACAACTTGAAACGAGAAATTACATCATCTCTGTCCTTGTAGAACAACATGTGGTGAAATTTTCCACACTTCATAGAATAATAAAAAAAAATCCTGTCCATAAGATCCTTTTGCTGTGGTGAGCTTCTGTGAGCTGAGTCAACAGACGGAGCGTCAGAAGGAAACCCTCTGCCCAACATGGGACCAGACGTTGCTCTTCGACAACGTCATGATCTCTGGACCCCTGATAGCTCCAGCCCTCCCAACAGAAGTTCAACAGGCCCCTGCTAACCCACCATCGGTGGTCGTTAACATCTTTGACTGGGATGCCAGGGTGAGACACTCTTCACTTCACTCTATCCAGTGGCTGCAAAAGACATGAGAGGCTTTAAAAGCAGAGTACAAGTCAAATTATCTAGTAGTAGTAGAGTACCGGGCTGGAAGTACCTTCCCGACTGTTTGAGCTCCGTCTGATTGGCGTAAACACTCACGCTTTGCGTGAGGAGCCGCATTTTGCGGCATTGATGATTCAACGTACCATGTCTTTAACGGCCTTGATGACTCAACGTACCATGTCTTTAATGCTGAAGATTTTTTCGCAACACAACTTCCTACCAAGCTAACAAGTTTGATACAAAAATAAGAGAGCGCAAGGCAAGGGAAAATCCTACAAGTTTTTCAAACAGATCATTGCTAACTTTACTCGTCTGAATATTTTCTGCCGAACAGCCTTGTTAAACAGCGGCCTCCACGGGGGTAAACTTGTTGCATTGCGATAAACTTGCTGCTACGCGTTTGCACAGTACCCTTTCAGTGAGTGTTTTTATTTCTTTTGTGCAGGGCACACCAGATTTCCTGGGCAGTGTGATCTGCAAGCCCAGCGTGCAGGTGCCCCAGCTTCACTACCTGCCGACGCCCCTGCAGTGGTACCCTCTCAGCAGGCAGGGCGTACAGAGAGGTCAGTGTCAGGGCAGGGAACGTTTCAAAAGAACGTCTTTAGAGCCTCATAATGTAATCGAATTTTCTCAGATTTCTTCTGTGGCGTTTAGCAACTATTGTGGATATCTCTTACAAAATAGTTCGACGCTAAGGCAGCTTGTTCACCAGTGATGCACCCTCTTCATAACTCTTCAGTTGAGAGTGGCGGGGAGCTGTTGGCGTCGTTTGAGCTACTGCTAGGGGGGATGGACGATGCTCTTTCGACCAGAGGCAACGTCTACGAGGTGCCTCTCGAAGTTCGTCCAAAATTGCAGAAGACCAGAATTGAGGTAAAATGCTGGTATTAAAGTTATAGTCGCACTTCACGTGTTCTTCAATAAAAAAACGATTTGAAGTTTATCTTACCTGCTAGACTGAACTTAACATAAAAAATAAATTTATACACACCAACTCTTCACCCCCTTGCTCACCCACCCTAACCTGCTGCAGGTGCTGTGCTGGGGCGTGCGCAACATGGCCACCTTTGAGTTGAAGTCCGTGACGAGGCCATCTATCGAATTCGAGTGTGGAGGGAAGCGCGTCACTAGCACCGTAATGACCAACTTCAGGAGCAACCCGAACTTCGACGACCCGCACCTCGTCTTCGACGTGGTCCGTACCTACAGGGCTCACTGCTAGCGGAACTGGACAGCCTTCTAATCAGACATATAGGTTTGAAGTCGAGCACACAGCGAGCGTTCAGATATTAGTTCATGAACGCAGTTTGGACCTTCCTAATACACTCCGCCTAAAGCTTACTGAGTTCCCTCAGAAGCAATTAAGTCCGGAACCGCTCCTTAACTACCTTCGACAAACCAACTTCTTAGCTGAAATCTGATCTGTTGTGAATTGATCATACATAATCTTGCTTACCGATAGACTTCTTCTTCCCGAAGGACCACCGTCTTCCTTGCTCACTGTTAGTAGAACACATCTGTGACCTAAGGATACCATGAGCCGGGCAATCCTGGAGACGGACAATGACTTGTCGGTGACTTGATGCAGCACTGGCTGCTGGTTTGACGTCGGTGCCAGGAGGACACTGACTCCAGTGCACAAGAAAGCCTTAACACTCTTATCAATTCTAATCCAGAACGCAGTTGCTAAAAAGTTGCGACTCCGCACAGTGAAACCTGGTTAAACTATATGTTAGATAAATTTATATATTTTACCCAATGAATGGGGAATTTGCACTTCCTCGGGTGCTTTATCAGGTGCTTGCAACAAATTTTGCTATCTTTGTTGCAACCTTTCCTCGCAACTCTCCTTTTCTTCCCTTTTCCTTTCCTGTTATTCTCATGAGTAAGGTTCTTTACGTGATTACATACCTCATGCATGGATCCCAATACTCTGTGTCGCTTTCTATTTTAGGCGAAATCAATTTGCGCGAAACTTATACAACTTCAAATCAGACTCCCGATAGCTCAGAATATTTTTTTTTTGTGTTAAATTCAACCTGTTCAAAGAGTACATCAAACATCAATCCAATTCCGCCAGCAGGTTCCAGGTGTCGGTTGCCAAACATCATGCATGGGATTCCAATATTCTGAATCTCCTCCTATCTCTCTATTTGTTTTGGTTGCCCTTCACTAGTGACGTTACTATTGGATGTGTTGGCGCGGCAAAGGTAAAATTATGGGCTCTTCTCTTATGTCGTCAATCTTGCTGCGGTGATCTCGACTCCGAAGTCTCAGCTGAACTGAGTTGTCTACTGAACTTCTCTGTTGAATTACCTATGTTGACTGATAGTGAAAGTTGAACTCTAGTAACGATGCACCACTGCTGTTTTCATGAAATATTATACGGTCTCAGATGTATGGAACGACACAATTTAACTTGTACGTACTGCAAATGCTTACACAAGATCTAGATTCATTTGAGGTTCACCTTCAGTAATGTTGTTGGGCAAAGCTTCGATTGAAATTGCTAAAGGAATATGTTAATTTGATTACATGCCGAGTCGCTGACCTTCCTCTTCCAAACCACCCTCCATCAGGAGCTGCCCAGCGAGGAACTCTACATGCCGCCCCTGACACTGCGAGTACAGGACCACCGCTCTTTTGGCAGCAAGCCCGTGGTGGCGACGGCGGTGGTGTCGGACGTCAGCCGCTACACCGTGGAGGCCGCTGCCCTCAAGTGAGGAGGGAGGGTGGCTCCTAAATGAGGGTTGTTGAGTGCGAGAGAGATTTGAGGAGCTACATTAGCTTCATCCTAGGAAGTTAGTTAATGATTCCATGATAGAAATTCCCGAAGTTGAGGCCAAATTCGAATATAATAAAACTTCAAAATAAATGCGATTTGCCATGAAAATGTTCGAGAAAGATTACAGTGCTTCGTGGTGTACAGGATGGGGATTTTTAATTGTGTTGCTGCCGCCGTTGAATGTCATCATTTCCGGGTCAAAAGTGTACAATCAAATCAATGGTTCCTGAGACCTAACTAACTAAAGATCATAGAAAAATCGAATTGAAGTGAAGAAAAAAGTCAATAGCTTTAATCTAACGGATGTGTGTTATTTTTCATGGAAAGTTTTGGGTCAACTCAAATTGGGTTCGAATTTTACTGGGACTGAAATCATTCAAGGATTTATCATCCGAGTTTCTCCTATTACTCTTGCCATCCAAGTTTCTCCTATTACTATTTATCCTCCACGTTTCTCCTACAACTATTTATCGTCCAAGTTTCTGCTATTACTATGCAAGTTAAGAAATGTATATGATTTCATTTTCTGCAGCCTATTATTTATGCAAGCTTCATTGAATTCAACCACACCCATGGGTAGCAATGGTGGTGGTAGTCTGCCCTCCAATTCAACGACACCTTTGGGTAGCTGAGGCTACCCAAAGGTGTAGGATACCAAACAAACATTGAAATAAGTACAAGAAATGTAAAACATTCGTTAGCCTACATTCCATCAGAACCGTGTTCATTTCTCTGACTATCCCTGGGCAACTTATGTGACCTTGTACCATTGGGGTGGCGTGTACCTACGACTTCCAATGTCTGTTGACGAGCATTTAGTTGATGCATAAATGTATTTTTGTGTCTGTTGAGATATCTTTCATTGTTATCGTCATAGTAAACATGCCATTGAATTTACCTGCAGCCCTATACACTGGAAGCTTGTCTTCTAGAGAAAGATATGTTATTATAATTTGGCGGTGGTCTGCAAGCACTTAGTCTTTACAAATCGTGTCACTGTCTTGTGTATCATAGATGCTCTCATTGTTTTCTTTCACTTCGTAAACTTTCCAATAAAGCAATAAATAAATCACAAAACATTTTACTTCAATTTAAATATTGATTCTTATATAATATTGAGATACGACATCAGGCTGTAAAACGTTAGGGTGTGTAGTGTATTGCTGTTAGCGATAAGTAACCATTGGGAGTATACAGCTGTTTCTTGTATTGAGCCGCTTTTTTCTCTCCGTCAGGGACGAGGTGTTCCAAAGCACAGAGAGTTCAAGCTTCAAGACTATTGTGGAAGAGAAGGTGGGTGTGTCACCTCAATCATACCTTGCCGTTCCAAGTGTTCTAGTGCATAATCTGTTATCATACCATTCCCTAGTTCATCTATTGTTTATCGTTGTGTTGTCAGCGTGCTGAATGCTAAATTCTATATCCGTCGTTAGGAATCCTTTATAATCCAATTGATGTTTTTCTTCGACTTATAGGATCAGAGTTCAGCAGACAGAGAGTTGGTGACAGCGACATCTGGCTCGAAATCGTCCGTGCACAAGGTACCTTTCCGGGTGGTTTGTGTTTACTTTGTGTGTGTTGCACACAATTGATATTTACGCTTACTTAATCACTGTCGAATAAGCCATTGCTTAAACAAAATAGATCATGAGCTTGTCTGGTATTTAATGTAAAACATACTTAAATGAGCATAGTGATTAACGTTGATTTAAGTTCAGTTGTTACTGTAGAAGTTTTTATTTGTGCCGCGTAAGTAATCGCTAATTCAGTTTTGATCGATCAACCGCCTTCGCACAGAACTCATGTAAACAACTCACAACCATCTAATGGACGCAGACATGAAACCGTTCGCAACACCATGCCACCCATCATCAATCAGATTTAAACACTTTCTGATACGGTGCAACGCACTATCGACAACTCGACGAATTTTCTTAAATCCCCCTTCCACTCTAAAACGCATACTCACTGACCACACCTACCCCAAAAAGATAATCGCTTTTGGTAAAACTACCGGCCTATACGAATCAGTGTAAATATTAAATAGCAGTGCAAACTATGTAATTCTTCCACCCCACAGTGAATTTCGGAATATAAATAAATGAACTCAGAAATATGGACCTATTTAGATAGCTACGCATAAATCCTTTATTGTCGTTAGAGTAATATTTCTGTATTCCTCACAAAGTCTTCACACCCTTCGGGGAAGCCCACAAAGTCTCGAGTCAGAGCTCTGGTGGAGATGGAAATCTAATCTAATCATTTCCGTCGCAGGTACCACTTATTCTTCTGATGAGAAAATTGCTCCAAACTGACTCTGACTATCTGCCAGATATCATCATCAATGAAATACAGGGCTATTTTCCGACAGGAAAAAACATTAATAGACAGTGAATATTTTTATTTCACTTTCACAAGCGAATAATTCAACAACAAACCATTCTCTATCCGTGAACTGCAGAATGCCATAGGTCATAATCGTGAAACCTTATGTGGGCCGGACCGAGTGCACAGTAATATGATTAAACATCTCCCAAAAGGTGACCTCGAGTACCTCTGGAAACTATTCAACATAATGTATTGAAACTAAGTGCCGGAAATTTGTAATCATCAAATGCCATAGTAACCCACATAACTAGGTATTCGCCCTATTGCCCTTCCCTACGTCCTCTATAAGACGATGGAACGAATGATAAACTCATGCCTTGTTGACTACCTCGAAATGCAAGCAGGCCTCAACCACTTTCAGTGTGACGGCGGCAAGAGCCACTCCAAGATAGATACATACCTTATTCGACAAGAATCTTATAAGCAACAGGCTTTCGTTTGAAGGGAAGATATGGTTCCCATTTTTTCGACGTTAAAAAAAAGCTTACGACAGCAACTGGAATTACGGCATCAAGAACGATCTCCACCAGCATGTCCAGAGAGGCCTTCTGCCCCGTTTTACCTACCAATTTCTGCAGAACCGTACCATTGAGGAGAAGGTCGATGAAATTCAGTCGCTATCATATCCCCGGAAAAAACGTCCCTTATGAGAGCGTCCGTAATGACATTCTCTTTATTCAGAAAATAGATCAGCTAACAAACATCCCCCCCCCCGAGGAAAGCTGTTCTTGGTATTGTACGTGGACGACTGCCAAATGAGCAATTGACACACATGCCTTATGACAACTCAACATGAACTCCATAAGTGTTTGAACAAATTCGGGAATTTTGCTTCCTCACATTGAGTGCGATATTCACCGTCTGAAATTAACAGCATTCATTTTACTCTCATCCCCGGTCTTCACCTAAAACCAGCCCGAACGCTGCACAACTCACCTGTAGTGTACGAAGACTCCATCAAATTTTTGGTCCTTGCGTGGGACCCTAAACTCACGTGGCGACCTTACTTTGCTTACCTGAAATTCTGTGCCGATCTGGACGTGTGCATGATTTTGTACCAAACATTAATACGTTCACGCCTTGACTATGGAGCCGAAGCCTACAATCAACAGCAACAACGACTCTGGAACCCCTTTCCGATCGTCGCAAACAACGCAATGCGCATCACAACTGGCACTTCCCGTTCCATCCCCATCGAGCCCTTGAATGTACAAGAAATTGAACTTCCACTTTCTCTTCGGCGAGATAAACTCTCGCTGCAATACTATTTCATGACTAGGAGCTTAGTCAACAACCCAGACCTCAACCACAACACCAATACATCTGATAAACGCATCTTTGCTGATAAAAGAATCATGTGCCCGTCATTCTCCCTCGAGGGACAATATCCAAATTTGCACCATGTATACACTGTCGACTCCAAAACCGCCGACGGCGTAGGAACTGCCGCTATGTGCGGGGCAACCTTACGTTCAGCTACTCTCCTACAAGAATTCTCAGCTTTCTCCGCCCACTCTAACTGGCCATCTCAATTACGAAAACAAATCGCTTGCACATATACGTCCTATTCTCAGATAGTGAGTGCCCTTGCTCAGCTCAATATCATCAACTCCCATATAATATCCGATGGAACGATATGTGGAAAGAGAGATGACAAAAAATGCTTCCAGTCACACCCTCAGTCTGCGAATGGGAAACCAAGTTTTTCAGTATAAGAGACCAAATATACATCAACCGCCTGTGCAAAGAGCACACATGGGTAACCCACAATCATCTAATGGACGCTGGCTTGGGACCGTCTTCCGCCATCATGTCTTTGGCGTCACTGATGGGAGACCTTGGGCCGGTCTCCCGAACGCGCTATTCGGGAGACCGGCCTAAGGCTTACTTCAAAGCTACGTTGGTGAGAAGCTCTTAATCTATTCTAATTTAATTCAATTCACCCCTACAGCCTGGCACTGGGGAGACGGAAGTAGACTGGTGGGCTAAGTTTTACGCTTCTTGTACCGACGTCAGATCCTGTGGAACGTACCTCTCCAAGGGGTAAGCCAACCATGTTCCAATAAACAGAAGAAGAAGTTATCGCATTCATTGAGGAAACGGACTCTTGGTCGTAATTCGAATAGGATTTTTTTATGAAAAAATGGTCCCTGCATCTATGCTTTTAGTATGTTTCATTCAGTGTTAAGAAGACTTATGGTTCTCCGTCCATGGCCCCTAGA
>SDVV010021431.1:0-13132 GCA_016164225.1 Gammarus roeselii
TCTATCTACCATACCTCTATCTATCTACCATACCTCTATCTATCTACCATACCTCTATCTATCTACCATACCTCTATCTATCTACCATACCTCTATCTATCTACCATACCTCTATCTATCTACCATACCTCTATCTATCTACCATACCTCTATCTTATCTACCCTACCTATCTTATCTGCCCTACCTATCTTATCTGCCCTACCTATCTTATCTGCCCTACCTATCTTATCTGCCCTACCTATCTTATCTGCCCTACCTATCTTATCTACCCTACCTATATTATCTACCCTACCTATATTATCTACCCTACCTATATTATCTACCCTACCTATATTATCTACCCTACCTATATTATCTACCCTACCTATATTATCTACTCTACCTATCTTATCTACCCTACTTATCTTATCTACCCTGCCTATCTATCTACCCTGCCTATCTATCTATCTACATATCTACCCTACCTATCTACCACATTGAATTTGAGCTTGGCGAGGGAGTACCCAACCAACCCCTTGATCTTTGCTCCACCACTCCCCTCCCCCCATATCTCTCTTGCTATAGGTCAAGTGGAGCTGGCATTCCTATGGTGATGAAGTAAGAGACGCTATGCATCGTAACGGTCCTGCCCGTGTTCTGGTGATGGGTTTAGGGAGTGTTATTCTCTCAGCACCACTCCTCTTTATGTCTGTTTTAGAGTGCGATGTGTTCGACTGACGTGGCATCAGTGACCCCATCGATCATCCTGATGAAATGGTTCGGAGAACTCTGAGGGTTGGTGTTGTTGGGCAACGAATGCGCTGAAGCTCCACGGAGCTCTTGTTCTTGAAATGATTTGACTCCTCTTTTAACCAATGAACGGTTGAACTTCCCGCAATTCTTCATCTGAAAATGACTTAGGTCTTGTTCTAAAAAAACTACTCTATTATTTTTTTTTGCTGACACGCAAAACGAATTTTCGCAGATGAACAGTAATGCCACTCCAATAATACCACTCCAGTAATGCCACTCCAATAATACCACTCCAGTAATGCCACTCCAATAATACCAATCCAGTAACACCACTCCAATAATACCACTCCAATAATACCACTCCAGTAACACCACTCCAATAATACCACTCCAATAATACCACTACAGTAATGCCACTACAGTAATGCCACTACAGTAATACCACTACAGTGATGCCACTGCAGTAATGCCACTACAGTGATGCCCCTGCAGTAATGCCACTCCAATAATACCACCCCAATAATATCACTCCAGTAATGCCACTGCAGTAATGCCACTGCAGTAATGCCGCTGCAGTAATGCCACTCCAGTAATACCACACCAATAATACCACTCCAATAATGCCACTCCAATAATGCCACTCCAACAATGCCACTCCAATAATGCCACTCCAATAATGCCACCCCAATAATGCCACCCCAATAATGCCACTGCAGTAATGCCACTGCAGTAATGCCACTGCAGTAATGCCACTACGGTAATGCCACTACGGTAATGCCACTACGGTAATGCCACTACGGTAATGCCACTGCAGTAATTCCACTGCAGTAATGCCACTGCAGTAATTCCACTGCAGTAATGCCACTCAAGTAATGCCCCTTCATTACTGACGAAAGAACTATAGGTGTAGCTTGTAGATTTTGTTTTTGTGGTTTTAATGTTTTCTGTGTTCCTGCCCAATAACGACGACAGTGTTATCAAGTACGAGTCATTGAGGCTTATGAAATGAACAACGTTGAACACATCATATTTATTCATTCATCATAGGCCAAGTAACAAGTAGGGTTGAGGGTACACGCTTGGTTAAATCAGTGTAGCAATAATGTGAGAGTGGCTGTTCAATGTTGGATGCGTCGACCTCGTGAAAACAAGTTTGAACTCCGGGGTAGCGAACATTTTTTTTGCCTCCCTGAAGGACAACGAGGCATACTAATGTGAAGAACTCTTTGGCAGCAATACTACTGGCCCGACGTTCAACAACGAACACCAATAATTAGCCACTCCCGTTTCTATGCACGTGAGAAGAGAACAAGAAACACCTTATACATCTAATTTGATGACACTCTTTTTATACTTGAAGGGGCAAAAGATTGGTTGTTTTAGTTGTTCGATTAGCGCTGTCTTTCGAGCGCTACTGTGTAGGTCGTTGCTTTCTAGCGCTGCTGTGTAGGTTTGCTTTCTAGCGCTGCTGTGTAGGTCGTTGCTTTCTAGCGCTGCTGTGTAGGACGTTGCTTTCTAGCGCTGCTGTGTAGGTCCTGCTTCTCATGGAGTTGACGAATTTCAAGTTTTTCATGGAGGTTATTTCGTTTCTATGCTTGCATGGAGGTGAGTCGCTGTAGAGGTGGTCACTGAGTACTGCCACCTGACCCATACCAGTGGGGACACTACTTGTGCGGTGGCATCGGCATTTGTGTGTTGCTGCCACCCTCACTGTTCCCACAGTGAGGGTGGCTATCAACCTAATGGAGGTTGATCAAAAACACGTCTGAGTAACATCTTCATTTGGCTTTTGAACCTCACGATGTGTGAGGTGACTGACAATGTGGGTCTTGTTTGACCTCGCGTATTTCGAGAGGTATTTGACTGAATAAACGAGGTGCTCGGCACGTGAAATCATTGAATGCTAAAGTTCGCATATTTTAACCGCCTGTTAGAATTGACACTTTGAAGTGACACATTCTGCCAATCTTTTCCTGGTTTCTAATTGTCACTTTCGATAAAAAAAATAGTGGTCATTCACCAAATAGCCTTCGAAAGGTGAATTTTTCTAACGTCTTGTCATTGCGTAAAAACTCAGAACTTTCTGTCATAATAATCCATTCCCTTTACCTCTGCTATTTTTGAGTTAAGGCTTCTTCGAACTGCTTCAAGTCTTTCCAGATCTTCCCGTATAAGTGAGATCCAAAGAGGAGAGCAATAGTATATAACTTGTTGAATTGGTTGTTTCTACTGAGTGAACATTTTTTATCTCTTGTTAAAAACGTTCTCACAGCCTTGAGACGCACTATTTTGCCACTAACTTCGACCTCAGCAATTTGTTCATCGAATAACGAACATGCATTTGGGCGCCTTACTCCCACAGCCTTTTTTAAAAATGATTGTGTTATTACTTCAATAGTATTATGACGCTGTTTTTTTAGTCTGTGGTTACTCTATATCTTGGTATTCAAATTTCGAATCGTTGAATTGAATGTTTGGTCTATTAGCCCACTTTAAAATTTATTTTTGATCGGTTGAACTTTTTTTTACATCTCTCGTAGTCTTCACTATGTCTCGGCCCTCTGGTATCGTCCGCTACGCAAGGATAGCTTTTTGCTCTGATCATTAGCCATTACTAGGAATAACAGAGGGCTAAGTCACGGCCCTTCGGTATTGTCCGCTACGCAAGGATAGCTTTTTGCTCTGATCATGAGCCATTACTAGGAACAGAGGGCTAAGTCTCGGCCCTCTGGTATTCTCCGCTACGCAAGGATAGCTATTTGCTCTGATCATTAGCCATTACTAGGAATAACAGAGGGCTAAGTCACGGCCCTCTGGTATTGTCCGCTACGCAAGGATAGCTTTTTGCTCTGATCATTAGTCATTACTAGGAACAGAGGGCTAAGTCTCGGCCCTCTGGTATCGTCCGCTACGCAAGGATAGCTTTTTGCTCTGATCATTAGCCATTACTAGGAACAGAGGGCTAAGTCTCGGCCCTCTGGTATCGTCCGCTACGCAAGGATAGCTTTTTGCTCTTATCATTAGACATTACTAGGAATAACAGAGGGCTAAGTACAGTGACAGCCTGTTTAATTGTTATTGGGATATAAGTGGTGACCGGAGACGTCTGCCACGACATTTGTAGTGTTCATGACAGTACCTGCTTGTATTGTTTCAGTAGAATAGCCGGGATGCCGTCCGGCCCGGCTGCGCTTTTGCTACCAATATCGTCTATAGCTTGCTGTATTTCAAAGATGCTTATATCAAGATTCGTTAATGAAAATTACGAGGTGATATAAATATTTGGCTTGATACCCTTTGGGATACTGAATACTCGTCTGTAATTCCCGCTCACTGTTTTGCCCATTGCCAGGTTCTCATCGTCCAGTTGACTGAATTCATGAATTTAGGGGCGAATTTTAGTTTTGTTGGGTGAAAATTTCGTTGCATGAGCAAGAAAAATTTAGTATGTATTTCTATAACTTTCTTTCAAATTGAAACGATTATTTGCGCCCTAACGGTATCCTCCTTCACCAATTTTTTTTATGTTTTATCGCTGTTTTTTCCTGAGCTTTTCCTCTCCGAATAATATATGCTTCTTTTGGGGATTTTTACTTCTTGTCGGTCCATGTTATAAACCCATCTGCAACATTGTATCATCAAAGTTATTCCATGCTTCCTCCACATTGTTTGCTTGGTCAATTAGTTGTTTCCAATCAAAATTAGATGATATTGGTGTATATTTGCCCACTTGATTTCTGCAATGGAAAACAATTGCTGAAAAGTTATGTTCTCTAAACAATGGAGTTGAATTTTTCAAGTTGCTTCTCAATGTATCGGAATTAAGGTCTGAAAATACCGTTTTCTTTATTATGATGATCTTTTGACTAATAAGTTCATAAACCCTAGATTAAATTTTTCTTCGTGGCTGTTCTTTAAAAAAAATTTGTATGGAAGTTTTTATCTGCTAATATGAATAGTTGCAACACCACCACAGAAAGTGAAGTACTAGCGGATAGAATGTATTGGATCCACTTTATTTTGCCATACTGGCTGGTGCCGTGAAGGCCGTGTAAATTCAAGAGGTGACACTGTAGGCGCGGTCAGCCTTAGAAACTCCGATACCATTTGATAAGATGTGCTGCTTCGATGCAGGGTTGAACGATGGGAGGGGTCCATGGCCCAGCATAGACACATGGCCAACAGATGGACGCGTCCACGAGTTTATGTATATCAGCAGCGGAGTCGTCCTTCCATGGTTCCGTCCCATTTGAAAGCAGCAGGTTCAGTTAGGATCTTTGGTCAAGAATGATTATTTCCAGGGCCTGACATGAAGAAAGCCTTCTCTGAGCTCGGATGGATTTATTACCGGACGATGAAGGTGGCATCCCTGCTTGGCTTGCATGGAGAGCGGGCTGGAGAGAGAGTTCTGGTGTATGTGTTCTCTCGAGCAGGGTGTGGATACTTTCGGCAAATGACACCAACAAGAGAGAGCAAAGGTTATCAACACTCTTGGATAACCTTTCGGCGAAAGACAACTACAAGAGAGAGCAAAGGTTATCAACACTCTTGGATGACCTTTTGGCAAAGGACAACTACAAGAGAGAGCAAAGGTTATCAACACTCTTGGATGACCTTTCGGCGATGGACAACTACAAGAGAGAGCAAAGGTTATCAACACTCTTGGATGACCTTTCGGCGAAGGACAACTACAAAAGAGAGAGCAAAGGTTATCAACACTCTTGGATGACCTTTCGGCGAAGGACAACTACAAATGAGAGAGCAAAGGTTATCAACACTCTTGGATGACCTTTCCGCGAAAGACAACTACAAGAGAGAGCAAAGGTTATCAACACTCTTGGATGACCTTTCGGCGAAGGACAACTACAAAAGAGAGAGCAAAGGTTATCAACACTCTTGGATGACCTTTCGGCGAAGGACAACTACAAAAGAGAGCAAAGGTTATCAACACTCTTAAAGACCTTTCGGTGGAGGACAACTACAAGAGAGAGCAAAGGTTATCAACACTCATAGATGACCTCAAAATAATTTCTGAAGTGTAAGAAGGAAGAACCACAATCGTGAAACAACCTTAAATAAACCAACATATACAGGCTTTTAGTTATAGGTGCCGATATTACGGTCGATGTTGCAAACAAGAATTGATCTTTTAAGCTGGTTCCTGAGCTCCATATCATTCCAGGCTTAGGATTGAGAGCAAATGTTAGGAATACATCCTCCAGGTAACTGTGATATCACTGAGTCATCGTTAGCCACCCAATGTCGAGGTGTCCTGTGGACATAGGGTGGCCAACGAAGGATAGATACGGGAATATTTATTAACCAATGGCGTTCGTTGAATTAGCGAGAGCTTGGCAGCCGCTCGACATCGGAGTTTAGACCTGTTTCTCGAAGTGCGCTATTCGATGACTTTTATGAAAATGTCTCGTAAAGCCGCAATACACCTGCCGGTTACTGTAGGCTCACTGCTGGCATGCATGCTCGCTTGTACAATCGCAATACACCTGCCGTTCACTGTAGGCTTCACCGCAGGCATGCATGCTCGCTTATACAATCGCAATACACCTGCCGGTCACTGTAGGCGCTACCGCAGGCATGCATGCTCGCTTATACAATCGCAATACACCTGTCGGTCACTGTAGGCTTCACCGCAGGCATGCATGCTCGCTTATACAATCGCAATACACCTGTCGGTCACTGTGGGCTTCACCGCAGGCAGGCATGCATGCTCGCTTATAAAATCGCAATACACCTGCCGGTCACCGTAGGCTTCACCGCAGGCATGCATGCTCGCTTATAAAATCGCAATACACCTGTCGGTCACTGTAGGCTTCACCGCAGGCATGCATGCCAGCTCATGAGGTAGCAATACACCTGCCGGTCACTGTAGGCTCAGTGCTGGCATGCATGCTCGCTCATACAGTAGCAATACACCTGCCGGTCACTGTAGGCTCACTGCTGGCATGCATGCCCGCTCATACAGTAGCAATACACCTGCAGGCCACTGTAGGCTCACTGCTGGCATGCATGCCCGCTCATACAGTAGCAATACACCTGCAGGCCACTGTAGGCTCACTGCTGGCATGCATGCCCGCTCATACAGTAGCAATACACCTGCAGGCCACTGTAGGCTCACTGCTGGCATGCATGCCCGCTCATACAGTAGCAATACACCTGCAGGCCACTGTAGGCTCACTGCTGGCATGCATGCCCGCTCATACAGTAGCAATACACCTGCAGGCCACTGTAGGCTCACTGCTGGCATGCATGCCCGCTCATACAGTAGCAATACACCTGCAGGCCACTGTAGGCTCACTGCTGGCATGCATGCCCGCTCACACAGTTGCAATACACCTGCCGGTCACTGTAGGCTCACTGCTGGCGTGCATGCCCGCTCATACAGTCGCAATACACCTGCAGGCCACTGTAGGCTCACTGTTGGCTCACTGTTGGCATGCATGCTCGCTCACACAGTTGCAATATACCTGCCGGTCACTGTAGGCTCACTGCTGGCATGCATACCCGCTCATACAGTAGCAATACACCTGCAGGCCACTGTAGGCTCACTGCTGGCATGCATGCCCGCTCATACAGTTAGTCGAATCTCCTCCTTCGATAAGCGGTCTTTTAATAGTTTTCCATGTTTGTCTTCGAGTCTCCATTGATTATAACCCCAAATGATTTTGCTTCGTTCTTCTCCTTGACTATGATGAAGCATATATGATTAACATCTTTTTGAAATACTTTTTTCGACTGACTGTAGGAGACGGCCAGGTGTGTCACGCCCTTTACCAGCAACAATTACATTGATCAAGTTATCAAAGAACATCGTATTTCAACTTGGGAATCGTGCACATCCAGCACTATTCGTTCTAACGCTCGTTCAATTAAGCTTTGACATCTTTTTGTTGTATTAAAGCGGTGTGCTTGGAAGCTATCCTCTCTACTAACTGTAAGCAGTGTCCTTCATGTCTAATATCAAATGCCCACTCCTCGGTCACCAGTCGCTGCATGGCGCACTTTCTCTAGCTGAATAACCCTTGTAACTTCACTCTGTTCATTCTAATTACACGAAAGTGTTGTTTCGTGCGAGTGTCGTTATTAAACCCAAACTGGAATTCTGCCACTTTCACATTGCAAGGCTTCCTTCATTCCTCCAACATTCTAAGGCCATACCCTGCACGGACAATAAACGATGCTGTGAACCTCAAATTTTAGCCTCTGCTTAATTTTAGAGTCCGTAAATTTTTTGGGCGCCAATGGGCACCTGCACATGGGCAATTTTTTTTTGGTTTATTTGGTCAACTTGAGTTACTCTTCGCGCTATTGATGTTGGCCTATTGTTATCGACCTATTGTCATCGCCTTATTGATATTGACCTATTGTTCTCGCCCTATTGATATCGACTTATTGTCATTACGGTATTGATATCGACCTATTGTCGTTGCCCTATATTGTTATCGCCCTATATTGTTATCGTCTAACTGATATTGACCTATTGTTATCGTCCTATTGATATTGACCTATTGGTATCGCCCTAGTGTTCTCGCGATATAGTTATCGCCGTATTGTTTTCGTTCTATTGATATACCACTCTTGTTATCGCCCAATTGATGTATCACACTCTTGTTATCGCCCAATTGATGTATCACACTCTTGTTATCGCCCAATTGATATATCACACTCTTGTTATCAGTCGGCTATCGTATAGAAAGAGGGTTGACCGTTGGCATGGCGTACCCTATACGCTATTACGTGCTCACACTCAGAACAAAAGTTAGCTCTTGAGCGTTAAAAGGTTCGGCCAGGACCCTACAACACACTCCTCGGGTCAGGAGAGAGGTACGAGATCAGCGGCAGCAGCAGGGCTCGACAGTGTTCATTAGTTTATCCTTGCTGCGTCGTGAAAACCGCTCCCCTACCCACGTCCATACTGTTTCTCAACGAGGCGCCATGGTTGGGAAAGCACATCAGGGCCGCATCAAAACTCATCTATTCACAACTATTCCTCACTCACGCCTATCCTTTGCACGCTCACTCGCTACCACCTCCACACTGCTGTCTCTCCCCCGTAACGCTTGCTTCACGTCATCCATCTACCCCGAATTCGACCTTCCTTTAGGCCTACATCCACTCGCTTTCGCCCTATTGACATTGTTCTATTATCGCACTATATTGTAATCGCCCTATCACTATCGTCTTCGCTGCTAATACCTTTATTGTTTACTCCTTTATTGCTAACGCCCCTATGCCTACACCTCTATTGCCTACACCTCTATTGCCTACACTTCTATTGCCTACACTTCTATTGCCTACACTTCTATTGCTTACACCTCTATTGCCTACACCTCTATTGCCTACACCTCTATTGCCTACACCTCTATTGCCTACACCTCTATTGCCTACACCTCTATTGCCTACACCTCTATTGCATTGCCTACACCTCTATTGCTATCGTTTATTTTCGCAATGACTGACGAAGCATGCCCTAATCCCAGTGTGGGGATTGGCTGTTCATTCCTCTTCAGCATTCCTCGCATCATTTTGAGCGCTTTTGCCCGCCAGCGAAATGCGCACCGCGCCGCTGCTGACCAAGCTCACTTTTTAGGTCATTTTGGAATGCGGGTTGGGAGATGTGAGGGTTGGGAGGCGCGAGGGAGGGGAGGGGGTAATTATGTAATGGCTGGAGGGCAACTGTGCAGGATGAGCATCTTGAGGTTGAAGTGCAGCAACAGCAGCCATGTTGATGATGGAAAGGTGTGCTGGATACACGCCCACACGATCTAAGGTCCTGATGTGGTTATTCTCCATGTTGGCTCCAATCTTTGGTAGGATTTTTACCGCTTTGCTGGATGGTGTATTTCAATTGCGACTTATTGTGTAATTACTTATTCATTTTATTTATCTGTCTAGTGTGATGATTGAAGGATGATGGGCGATGATTAGCTGCAATGAGTTCACTTGCACACCTCAAGCCCAAACTCCCGATCTGCTAGGACAGTCAGAGAGAAAAAATAGTGGTAAGCGAACTTATAGAAAAAGTTTGCTTACCCAAAGACTTCGCTGATTTATTAGTTTTGCTAACAGTCACTGCATCGCTTGTAGGGGGGAGTTCTAACAAATGTCTGAAAGATCGGTATTTTTTTGTCTATTAAGACAAAATCGAGGGAGTAATGTTTTCCGGAAGTTTTTGTCTAGTATACATTCTTGAATTTTAACAGAACATTTCAGGGTTGAGGTCTTTTGGGACGTTGTGTTGTTGTACTTCATTTTCTTCTAGATTACTCATTACCCACGCTGTGCTTCCAAATTCCTGGTTGGGAGCAGACGTGTACCCAGATTTGCTGTTTCCCTGTCCTGGCGTTTATGCGGATGCACTGCATTCTTTGTTGCACTGATACCCTCGCACTCGCAATAGCTAGCATTCGCGTGGATTTTGCCTTTCAAGGTCACAAAAAGGCATCCCAGAGGACGGGGGGAGGGAGAAAGGGAGTTGGGATGCCTGTCTAATTTTGATCGAATTCAATTGTTCCAACGGTTTTAGAATATAATTTTGTTCATTGTTCTGGCTTTTATTATAATGTTTTGATAAGCGTAGCGGTAGAAAAGTTTTTGAATTTCTCAATTTAAATTCCAGGTAACTATATTCAACCACAATTAATTGAAATTAATATACTTATTATTTGCTGAATCATAGCCATTATATTCTTGTTTTGCTAAGGCCCGCGCACGAAACAATGATCCGCTCCTGCACCATGAGTACTGACAGGCAAGGCCTTGCACTCCTATAAAGCTGCGTTCATTTCCTTCTGAGGAACAATGATCCGCTCCTGCACCATGAGTACTGACAGGCAAGGCCTTGCACTCCTATAAAGCTGCGTTAATATTCTTCTGAGGATTGGGTGATTTTCATCGGCAATTCGCTGATCATTCAACTGTGAATAGTTTTTATAGAAACCAGCTGTTGGTATTTGAGATTTGTTACGATCTCATTTGTTTGTCACTATTTCCGTGATTTCTTGTGAATCGGATGTTTCATTTTACTTGCGTCCAATAACTTGGTCCTTTGTTGGTAAAGCCTGCGTGCTATGTATGGTTTTGGTCATAACTTGCGTCCAATAATCTGGTCCTCTGTTGGTAAAGCCTGCGTGCCTTATATTGTTTTGGTCATTACTTGCGTCCAAAAACTTGGTCCTCTGTTGGTAAAGCCTGCGTGCCTTATATTGTTTTGGTCATTACTTGCGTCCAATAACTTGGTCCTCTGTTGGTATAGCCTGCGTGCCTTATATTGTTTTGGTCATTACTTGCGTCCAATAACTTGGTCCTCTGTTGGTAAAACCTGCGTGTTTTATATTGTTTTGGTCATTACTTGCGTCCAATAACTTGGTCCTCTGTTGGTAAAGCCTGCGTGTTTTATATTGTTTTGGTCATTAATAGCGTCCAATAACTTGGTCCTCTGTTGGTAAAGCCTGCATGTTTTATATTGTTTTGGTCATTTGAATTATCATTGAGTAACAACTTTGTCGTTCGCTGGTAAAGTGGGTTCCGTTTATAAATTCATTTGTTAATTTCTCAATATTGAACAGTCATTTGTCCGTTGTCTGCTGGAGCGTTGCATAGTCTGCTGTTAGGCTTTTGTTCTGGCGACGTTCGTGCTTAATATGGTCATTTTATTGGTCCAGCTCTTACGCTTGGGTGGTTTCGGTGGAATTTGCAGATTTCGGCAAATACCTGCAACATTTCCATTTGCATACTGCATGGCACTAATGGTTGAATAGCAAATGGGGGCACGAATACGATATGTTCTTTCGGTGACTCGAATCCTGACAGTGTGAGTGTGTCCTAACACTGCTTGGTTTGTTTGAATACACAACCTGGCAGTGTGTAGGTGTCCTAACACTGCTTGTCTTGTTTGAATACACAACCTGGCAGTGTGTAGGTGTCCTAACACTGCTTGTCTTGTTTGAATACACAACCTGACAGTGTGTATGTGTCCTAACGCTGCTTGTCTTGTTTGAATACACAACCTGGCAGTGTGTAGGTGTCCTAGCACTGCTTGTCTTGTTTGAATACACAACCTGGCAGTGTGTAGGTGTCCTAACACTGCTTGTCTTGTTTGAATATACAACCTGGCAGTGTGTAGGTGTCCTAACACTGCTTGTCTTGTTTCAATACACAACCTGGCAGTGTGTAGGTGTCCTAACACTGCTTGTCTTGTTTGAATACACAACCTGGCAGTGTGTAGGTGTCCTAACACTGCTTGTCTTGTTTGAATACACAACCTGGCAGTGTGTAGGTGTCCTAACACTGCTTGTCTTGTTTGAATACATGTACCTGGTCTGCGTAGTGTATTGCTAGATAAGTGAAATGTTTTATTTTTGGCATGTGTTTCAAAATTTCAATGCAAGGCTAGAACGCAAGACAAAAGTTTATTTTATTTATGTAGATACACCACCTTAGTAAATTACTATACTTGAATACCTTATACCTCAGTATCTTACTATACCTTAGTACCTTATTCGTCGTTCATTCCTTTAAGACGTGGTAGTGCAAGTTCAAATTATTTTTTCTTTTTCAAAAGCCTCCAAATAACCACGAAAGTTAATTTGTTCTTGATACTTCTTACAATTTACAATCTTCTCCTACGAAAACATTGTGCAGTTTCATTGCTACAAACGTTGTTGTATTAGAAGTTATATTATTATACGAAGTATTATTTATGTTGACAGCAGGAGCTGTTGTAAAAAGCAGCGTTGGAAAACCAGAAAGATAATAGCAGCAGCAGCCGCTGCTAATGACCGAGGGTATCCAGGCGTGAGGTCCCGTGTAGTTAGACTTTATCTCCGTCATCAATTATAATGCGCTCCTGAACCCCCCCCCCCCTCCATTCCCCCCTTCCCTTCCTCCGACTCTCCTTCCCCTCCTTCGACTCCTCTGATCCCATCTCTTCAACTGGGCAATTGCTAGAGAGGCTGAGAAGTAAAACTACTCCGAACGAATCTGTTGATAGCGACTTGTTTCAGCTGCTTCGGTCTGTGGTTTGATGCAAAATGGATGAGAGAGACTATTAATTTTGCTAGCTGTGTGTAGTTGTGCAGGTGGCAGTAGACGCCCCTGATCAAGCTGTGTGTAGTTGTGCAGGTGGCAGTAGACGCCACCTGATCAAGCTGTGTGTAGTCGTGCAGGTGGCAGTAGATGCCACCTGATCAAGCTGTGTGTAGTCGTGCAGGTGGCAGTAGACGCCACCTGATCAAGCTGTGTGTAGTTGTGCAGGTGGCAGTAGACGCCGCCTGATCAAGCTGTGTGTAGTCGTGCAGGTGGCAGTAGACGCCACCTGATCAAGCTGTGTGTAGTTGTGCAGGTGGCAGTAGACGCCACCTGATCAAGCTGTGTGTAGTC
>SDVV010021432.1:0-13132 GCA_016164225.1 Gammarus roeselii
CAGATGAGCGATGAGGAAACGCCAGCTTCAGCCCATGACCTCTAGTACCAACTCTCGGAGCCAAAGAAAACATAGTTAGCAAATCCTCTGAGTTTCCATGCAAAATTTTCCAATATTTGATCAGGTCTGCCCTAAGAAGCCGACCCTTGATGGAAAACAAATCCAGGCTCCTCAAACGATCACCATAGTCCATGCCAGAAAGTCCATCAATATTTTTAGTCCATCTCCTCTGGACTGACTCCACTTGATTAGGTTGAATTAGGTTAGTTAACCAAAACTGGTTCAACTCACTTGGAGAAGAAGAGGCAATGCGCAGAGTAATAGCTGGACAGTCACAAAAGGTTTCTTGTTCTGGGAGTCAAGGTTCCTACCACAACTGAAGGTTTTGAGGATCAGTTCCTTTGGAGTCAGTGCCTAAGTAACAAATGACTGGACAAGGTAAGGATTATTGAATGAATATTTGTTATTGAACAATGCGGTACAGCAGTAATTGGACTTGAGATTTTACTTTATAAGTAAGTATGTAGCATCTAAAAATTGAGCAGCCAGAGATACCAGTAACATGGCCAAAAGGCCAGGGCTTCATCAGTGAATAGTAACAGGTTTTAGTTATAAACAAGTGTAAGATAGAAACCAGTCAAACAATGGTAGTTGTACTTTTATATCAGGAACTTGTGGTAATATTCTGAAAGGGATGCTATTGTTCAACAGGGTAAGCTCAATTTGAGCTTAACTAGACAATACTATTCATTCTCCCAATTGTCACAAGCAGCTGCACCACACATAACTACTCCACAAAAGTCAATCCCCCAGCTACAATGCCAACAACCATAGGTGCAAGCACATGCAAGTTGGTTAGAGGGACAGTTAGTGAAGCTGGTGCAAGGATTAAACGTATTGGTAGAACATGGAGCAGCAGAAGTGACTCCATAGATGAAGCAATAAGCAAATGGTCAGGTTTGGCAAATAGGTAATGGGTAGCACCAAGCAGAAAATGGCAGCTAGCCAGTTAGTTGAGGCAGCAACATCTAACACCCTTGCAAAGCATGGGCAGAAGAGGAGAACGCAGGACAGGCTGGAGAAAACACCCGGCACAACAATACTGCAGGCAAAGTCAGTGGCAAGCGGGCAACTAACCTCAACATGGCAGTCAAGGTAATCACTGAGGAGGACCCCTGGCTCTGCTAGTGATAGACTCAGACTGGCAACCGCCAGTTGAGAGAAAGCAGGTTGAGTGCAAGAAGCAAGGATAGCGGTGAAGTACAAATCATAAAATTGCCTCTGTGTCTGAATCAAGAATAAATCATACAATGAATATAGGAGCTCCCAGCACTAGTTACTGTTCATCAAGAAGCCTAGCCTAGGTAAGGTAACGTGTGCTCACCAAAAATGGGGCCTGTTAGACGAGATAGGTCCTATCAGATAGACAAGCACATGCAGGGTTTAAGCTGAAGCAGATTGAAGCATATTGCAGGAAAAAGCAGGCAACAAACATGCATGCATGCATGCAACTAGGTAAGTACAACTCTGCCTGCCTAACACCACAAACATATAGGGAGATGAAGAAACCACCAAGTCACAAGGAAGAAAACATAGAATACAACATTAACGTGGCATATATACAGGTATAAGAGTTCTGCCCTTCCAACGTAGTGGCCAGCCATAGCACCCGGCAGCTTCAACCACAATATCATGTTGAAATGTGATCTGTGGGAATGCCCAAGAGACAGCATCCCCTTCCTCAGAGATGTAGGCATACTTGCACTTGTCAAAACATCATTAACATTCCCATGTCAGTGGGTTCCTGGGCTTTAGGTTGTGTGCTGGCTGTAGCTCCTCCATTGCAGGGGGAGTTACAGTTTAGCAGCAGCAGCAACAACTACAACCACCATTATCCAGTGAGGAGGAACAGAGCTGGGGGAGGCCAGCATAGCCAGGCATGTGAGCTTGATAATGGGAACAACTAACGTGAACACAGATTTAGGAACTGGAATCTGTGCGCACAATCCGGTATCATATGAACTAACAGTCAGAATGCCAGAATTCTTATTCAAACAGCGCACTGCGCAACTTACATCACAGAAATGCACAGAGATGCAATACTAGGGATCAGGATGGTGAAGCCACTGAGCAAATTTTTTATCTGCTCTGAGCTCCAGCAGTCTTTCAAGCAATTTTAATATCTTGAAAGTGGGGCATGTTAATGTTACCTCTCTATCAAATAAAGTAGATTTTATTTTGGACTTGGTTTGAAACAGAATCTTCAGGTTTTAGCTGTAAGTGAGATGTGGTTGCTACCTGATGTTGCATCTCCCTTCATCAACATTGCTGGCAATAGTTCTGTTAGGGGAGACACAGACGGCACAGCTCAGAAGCATGGGTCCCTATTGTACCTGCATAAGGACATTGTGCTCTTGGTGTTTGAGGTGCACATTCCGAATGTTGTTGCAGTGCACCTAATTGATTAGGATTTGTGGATTGTAGCTGTTTATTAACCTCCTTCTTATGCAATCTTGGGAAACATATCCTTGTTGAACTTTTTACTAAACTTTTGCTCTGGCAAGGAGGTGATAATCACAGGTTATTTTAATTTACCAACAATTTACTGGTCCTTGGACCTTATTGCTGGCTACATTAGGCCCATTGACCCACAATTTTTAGACTTTTTCATCACTTGACCTTTTGAAGTGGGTAAAGAAGCCCACTTATTTACTATCTGATAACTTTCTAGCTCTTGTTCTCACATCTGAGGAGGATCGTGTTAGTGAAGAGTCTGTGCTGCCGCCGCTGCCTTGCTGCCAGCATTTACCTGATGTCTTCGAGTATACCTTTAATGGGGAGGAAGCCTGAGCACCTTGTTGTGGAGGCAAAATGCCTTTGGCTTAAGGGGAAATACACCAAGATTTCACAGGCTCAATCTCAGGTTGGTTGACTGGGGGCTAAAATTCAGCTTTCTTCAGTGTGTGAAGACTTTTAATTTTTACATTCAGTTTTGATGTCCCAGATTTATAAGTTCGTACCCCTCTTGCCTGTCTGTTCTGGTACGTCATGGGCTGTCAGGGCGCCCATTGCTCTTGCCTGAAAACGGTCAGAGAAGTGGCATGAATACAAGCAGGTTAGGAGGGTAGAGGGCCACAACCCAGCCATTGCTCTTGAGAAGTTACACATTCAGAAAGCTGAATAGGAGCTACAGAAATTTTTCAATTGATTCCCGAAAGAAATAAGAGTCAAATTAAAAAAACAGACCTGATAACCTGAGTTGTTCCATGCTAATATCAGGAAAAATAGATTGGTTGTCCAGTTGTTGGTGTACTCCACCTGCCGGGTAGTGAGAAAGTGCAGGATCCTGGTGGGATGTGTGAGAACTTCGCTGCCTTTTTCGGGAGTTTTTGTCAGTGTAGCTCCTTCTCACCCAGCTCCTTACCAGCTGCTCTTGATTTACATTAATTATGTACTAATGGTCTTGCAGGCAAATTCGAGGCATTTGCAGATGATTACAAGTTGTACCTGGGATACGCACGGAAGAATACTGATCTTGCTGTTTGGGGTGTCCTGTCACTCAAAAGTGGGTTGGATTCAGTTACACTGTTGCAAGGTCCTAGAATATTGGATTGAGTCCAGGTTAGTGTGTTGTGCTGAGCTTTTATAGAGGTCGCATTGATTTTGATGCCCTGGTTCCCAGTAACCACTACTTCCTGCAAGGTAGACCATCAAAGTTTGTTAGTGCACATGAAGACTTGGGTGTCAGTATGGATACAAGTCTCAGATTCCACAGTCATATTCATGTGGTGGCTGCAAAGGCTGGTGGATTGGCAAACTGTTTATCAAGATCAACTGTCTGCAGGTCCCCAGAGTTTATGCTGCCCTTATATGTTGCACATATTTGTCCATATCATTGAGTATGCATCCTGCGTTTGGAACACCGCATATTGTGGGGACTGAAGGCTGCTTGAATCTATTCAGATGGTCTTCTGGATGTGGACTAAGGTGGTTGTTTGAGAAGACTGGATTTGTTTTCTGTTAGGGGCTGGCTTCTGAGGGCAGACCTGATAAAATACTGGAAGGTTCAGCATGGTAAATCAGAGAATTTGATAAATATGTTTTCACTGGCTGCAAGAGTTGGCACTAGGGGTCACTTGCTGAAGTTGGTGGTTCCTCCTTGCACTTCTGATGTCTGCAGCAGGTCATTAGTGTGAGATGTATTGATCTATAGAATGACTTGCCTGCTGATGTTGTGCAGTTGAGGGGAATTACTCACTTTAAGCAAGCTCTTGCTGAGCTGTTTTATGACGATTGTTTAGATTTTGACTAAGCAGATTCAGTTTAATTCGTATGTGGTAATGAATGGTGTATATATAAATAAATATATTTTTAATTTTGTGTTGTGACTAACAAGATTGCTGTATGATCAGTTGCCTGAAGCCCAGATTTCCATATTTTTCTGTATCATTGCTCCGCCTTGCTTTTGCGGTTCTGGAGTGCTGTGGCATTTGTGCCTCCTGTCTTGCCCTGCACTCAGCTATCCTTGGGTTACTAGGCCATCTTGAGGCCACCAAGGTGAGAAACACCCACACCAAAACCCGTACAGCCACTACTTCAACGCAACAACGACATGACCAACACACCCCCACCACCAACACACAAAAAATTTGTGCGCACCATTTGCCATCATACAAACAAACAGCATTAACAAGAAGAAAAAGAAACTAGATTATTATTATTATTCCTGCTGTGTGCAGATTTGGAACCAGCTGCCCGCTGATGTGGTGCAGTGGGATTCACTTCACAGCTTCAAGATTGACCTGGCGGAGGAATTGGGGGCGGTGTTGTAAGAGGTCTGCTAGACCCAATTTGATGTGATCTTGTGACTTTGTTTGTGTTGCTGACAGTTGTTGACTGTCTTCATTGTTTTATTTTCTTTGGACCTATTGAGTGCATTCTGTCCAGCGTCCTGATGTAGTGCTTATGCCCTGCTGTCCTTTTTGACTGCTGGCGCGCTGAGGTGTAGTGCCTCCCATGCCGGCGTGCCCTGTTGGCAGGGCTGTTGGAGCTGTGGGGGGCTGCAAAGGTGAGACACAAAGGTGAGTGCATCACACAACAGAGAAGTGCATGGAGATGCAACACACTCAGACACACACCAGACCAGAACCCACATAGTCACCACTCCAACACCACAACATTGCCAAGACACAGAAACACACCACCTTCCTCATATAGGAACAATGAGAAAAAAAGCAGTTGCATGAGCCCCCAACAAGGAGATAGAGCATCTGGTAGGTAGATCCCAAGGTTAAAGACCAACATGTAAAAGAAGTACCTCACTAAAGCTAAACAAACTCAAACAGAACATCACCCAGAAGGCAGAAACTGTGCTAGCAACCTCTTGAGCCAGAATGTGACATTGTGCTGTGTTGTGCCACTTGGCAAAGTTGGTCAAACCCATCCAGATCGTGTTGTTCCAAATCATCAACAGAATTGGAAACAATTCAAATCTTTCCAAGTCATTTAGTCCTGTCAGGACTTTGTGGGAGAAAATGAGATGAGTCACCACTGGCACAAGATTGTACCAATAGACTGAAATTTGTCTTCATTTTTTGATAATACAACTTGAAATAATTCAAAAATTGATATCAGTTGTGCAATGCATTTGGAACAAGGGATATTGTGGGGACTGCAGGCTGCTAGAATTTGTCAGAGAAGATTGATCAGAAACATTGATGAACTTTCTGAAGGGGACTACGACAGTCAATTGAGGAGCCTTTATTCGTTTTGTTCATGGCCAGCTTCTGAGGAAAGGCCTGATAAAATACTGGAAAATTTTGCATGGTAAATGTTAGCAATGTGATCATTTTCTCCAATAGTTGGTACAAGGGATAATAAGCTGAAGTTGTTGTTGCTGTTCTGATGTTCACAGTAGGTCCTTCAGTGTGAGATGTGTTGGTGTGTGGAATGGTTTGCTTGCAGGGATAGTACAGTTGACATATTGATCAGGATAAGCAAGCCCTTGCAGATCAAATGTACAATGGATTTTTTAGATTTTGACTAGCCTGAAGAAGTTTAATAGGTATGTAGCAATGTTCATAGCTATGCATATGTAATTTGTTCGAATCTTGTGACTAACTAAATTACTGAATGGTCAGTTGCCTAGAGCACTAGTTCCATATTTTTCTGCCCTATTATTTTGAAGCACAGGCATGGGAGGCAGTAGACCTCAGCGGTCAGCAATCAAAAAGAACGGTACGGCATTAGCACTGCAGCACGACTTTGGTCGAAATGCGCTTAATAAGTCTAAAGAAAACATAACAATAAAGACAGTCAACAACTGAACACAACTCAGCAACACAAACAAAGCCACAAGATCACATCAGATTGGGTCTAGTAAAACTCTTACAACACTGCCCCCAAATCCTCAGCCAAGGCCTTCTTGGAGCCGTGAAGTGAATCACACTGCACCACAACAGCAGGCAGCCGGTTCCAAATCTGCACACAGCAAGAATAAAAGAATCTGCGTTTATAGTCAGTCTGACAGCAAGGAACCCCCAACTTGAAAGAATGCCCACGTGTCCCAACATCTGGAGCTCTCTGAAACTGAGCAGACAAACCTGAATCAACAGAACACTGAAAAATCTTCCAGCATTTCACAAGATCTGAATGCAACAACCTCCCCTTTACAGAAAACAACTGCATCTCTTTGAGCCCTTCACCATAAACCACTCCACCCAGCCCATCAATCTCCCTGGTCCACCTCCTCTGCACAGACTCCAACAATCTCAGATCCTCAAATATCCCACATTCCACACACATGAGCAGTAGTCCAAGATGGGTCTTATGTTGGTAATAAACAAGGAGACCATGAAAACAGAACTCCTATTGCCAGTAGAGCGGAGCAGACTGGTTGCCAGAGTGGAAGCCTTTCTTAAAACACTCCTTAGGTGGAGATGGAACAGCAGCCTTGAGTCAACAAGCACTCCGGAGTGCCTGAGGTATCAAAAAGCTCAAGTACCACATCATTCCAATTATAAGCATCATTCAAATTATAGGCCGCCGTGGCCGAGTGGTTAGCGTATCTGACTGCAGTGTCAGCCTCTGGTGCTGCATGTCACAAGTACGAGCCTCGGCTGGGACACGGCGGTCTTGTGGCGGGGAGATTGGGCTCCTCCCTCCTCTGTGTCTGCCTAACTTAGCCACCCCCCTAACTAGGGGGAAACGGCTGTATGTCTATACATCATCAATCTGCTCGAATTCAAGATGGTGTCGTGGGAATCCTCGGGGTAGAACCAGCCCTCATGAAAAATGTAATAAGTGTTTAATTATATGCTGTTCACCCCACAACAACCAGCAAAATATGGCAGGATCATATAGTGGTTGTTGAACTAGTACACTGCATTGTGTTCTGTAGGGTTAATTACTGTGGAGTAAACTGTAAAAGAATTTTCATCCTTGACTATGAAGATAGAGTAAACAGGATAGAAAATAAATATCAGAACATGATCACATAAATAATGGATAAGGAATTTGAATTATAATTGTCGCAGTTGATACAAGTTGGAGATTTTATTTTATGCACACATATGTTATTCTCGTAAATGATGCTTTAACAACAGGTAATAATCCTATGAAACACAGCACAAGAATTAGGATGCTGATGAGGTTGACAACAGAAGAACTATATTTATATTATGCTGTTATTGTTTTTGTTATATTTATGACTTCCATATTTTTATGTTAATTATGCAATAATTACTTGTGATCTTCTGAGTACGTATTAACCAGCTCTGCTTTGATTATATCTATTCTGTACCTTAATTGCTGTACAAAGTGATATTTTAAGGTCTACTGCCTTGTGATTCCTCTAATTATTGTGGTTTTAATTATGCAACTGTGCTGCTTTAATTATGTATTCATCTGGGTTAGCTGCAGCCTGACTAGCCACTATATTGCTAATTATGCCTGAAAACTGGCATTGATCAATTTGGCGCTCGACTACTGATTCAGATACTGACTTCCTCATGATATTATAGGGGTAGCTTGCCTCTCCTATAAATACTAAATATTTAGATTGTGTGATCTAACTATTATTATTGATTTATCTGATGCTTTGAGGCAGTCTAACTGGCTCCTACTTTAGTCTGACAGTCATTGACTGTGCTGTACTCTATTTGTGCCTGGTCACCTGAATGGATACCAGACTATGCTAACTATTTTATTCATTTGCATGCCTTCTTTTGAGCAGCTTTTAGTTACTTACTGTTGTGTAAACACTTACTGTTAGTTTGATGGTAGACTCCCAGTCAGGCCAAGCTGTGTTGTCCAAACCTAAAGCCTAACTGAGCCCCACTTTACTGCAAGGTAAAAACTAACAGACCTATGTCACTCAGGATCTGCCTAGACCAAAGTCTAATGCAAATAGCCCAATGAGGGTAGTTTTCCCCCTGAGTCTGATTACATTTGATTCGGGTCTCACTTCCACCAGCCCATGAGTACAGAAAGAAATAAGTCGGCCACCAACCCCAAGCTCACTTAACAATTGCCTCCAACAGACGTGTTGGGCAAACACTAAGAAATAGTGAAAATAGAACTGGCCAATGGGATGGACCCCAGATGAAGAATAAACTATGATAGTAGGGAAAGGCAAACAAAATGACAACAGGACTCACAAGACTTTCCAAGGAGTTGGGAAACTGTAACCCATGAACGGATCTCCAATTGTTAAATTAATGATTATTGATTTAATTTTGTGAATAACTTGGAGAGTATTCTATTTGTTGAACAGGTTAAGACAAAGAACTAGGAGTGAATGATGAGAAATCTTGAATTATTAAAATTATTTATTTACAGATAGACTAGGATGGTAGCCAGCTATATGATACAGTCAATAGAAGTCTTTGGCATATAAGCAACAATCAAAATTTACAGGATGGTCAATTATTGCCAATCTAAATAAGGTATTCAAGATGGTGTGGGAACAGCACTCAATCAAATTCAACATAAAAAGATTGACGGTGAACTTCAGAATAATAAATAAATATACATATATAGCTATATATATATATATATATATATATGTTGTGGCAACAGCTTGTCTGGGATACAGTCATAATGCTAGCCACTCAATGGTTAAGCAAGTAGTTATAACTATTAATAGGTGTTGTGACTGTTGTGTTGAGAAATGGAGTACTCAACGGAGGTTCCTCTGCAACAACAGGAACACTAACATAAAAACTATGTACATTATATATCCATATATAAATATTGTGGACCTTCTAATCCAAGCACGCAATACTAGCTGGCATGATAGCCTCTCTAATTTTTTTGTAAGTTCAAAAGCTGCTTCTAAAATACTGCAAAATATGGATCAAAATGAGAGATGGTTTCAAGATGCACCGATTCACCTAGACTGGAGATAAAAGATTGGAAAGGACCGCTAAATTAAATAAATGCAGTGTTGTAAATCAGATGAGGTTTTCCTGTGCAATGCAGCTGTACAAGTGGACAATGCTAACTTGTAATTAATTGGGAAAATGGTCTCACCATGAGCCTTGTGTCTTGCAGACCTGTCTGCAGGACTCTCAGTGTTCTGGTGAAGACAGGGTATCTCAGGTCAAACACCAGCCAGGGATGAGGTAAGAGTCAGCCGAGAGTTGAGCAAGGTAATGAGCTCCTATGTAGCTAACTCAAGTTGAAGTGCCTTTTCATTAGGTATTAACATAGGGCATATACTGAAATAATTAGCTTTAATATAGGTGCTCCATCTGCAAGTACAAAGCAAAAACACAGGGATTAAGAAATGCCTGGTATTTCCGTTACAAGGGCCCCTGTAGAAACGCATGAAGACACACTTATCAAAGTTCAACAAGAGATTCCATGACAACGACACAGACTGCAACAAATTCAGATCCCTCTGCAAGGAAGACACACCCAGGCAAACTGCTTGTACAGGGTGAACCTGAATTAACTGACCCTTTTAATTTGTTAATAAATGGAAAACTATGAATGCTATAAAGTTGAAACTTGTTTTATTTAAAAGAAGAACATTTTTATGGTAATATTGTATCCTATTTACGACATTATCCTATATAGTCTGCTAAATTTGTGTTTAGTTATCAACCCTTAAATTTTCATCATGATTCGCTACAGCAAATAAGAAAGAAGGAGAATTCTGCAAACCTAAATCAGGACGATGTCAATAACAGAAGCTCAACGTGCGAACAGGATCCATTTCGAAACAAGAATCAGTCCTTTAAAAAACACAATCAAATTGCTTAATCAAAAATTTGCAAATACCAGGAATGTAAATGACAAACCATGATCTGGAAGAAAAAGGTCAAATTGAACTGAAGACATAATCGAAAGAGTTGCTGTAAGCATTACAGATAATCCTAAAACCTCCACTAGAAAACGTGCTTCTCAATTAACCATTTCTCAATCGACATTTTGCCGCATTCTGAAAAAGGACTTGAAGCCCTACAAAATTCAGTTGACTCAACAGTTATTGCCTAATAATCATCACCAACGTCTTGGATATTCCGAATCCTTTTTTTTGTGCAAGGATACCACTTTCATCGAAAACATCATCTTCTCAGACGGAGCTCACTTTCACTTAACTGGTCATGTAAACACTCATAATTCCAGAATTTGGAGCGCTGAAAATCCACGCGAAATCCAAGAAAGACCATTGCATTCACTTTGTGTTACTGTGTGGTGCGGAATATCAGCTTCACGTGTTTAAGGACCATACTTTTTTGAAAACGATAACGAAACTGTAACAGTCACTGGTGAAAGGTAATGCTTGATGATAAGAGTTTCTTATTCCAGAACTTGAGAGACAAAATGTTCACCACACGTGGTTTCAACAGGATGGAACCACCGCACATACGGAAAGAGAAACAATAGCAATGTTAAAAGATTGCTTTCCAAATTGTTTGATTTCACAATTTGGTGACATTCCTCGACCCCTTCGTTCTCCCGATTTGACCCCATGCAACTTTTTCTTATGGGGCTACCTCAAGTCACGAGTTTATGTAACAAATCCATCTAATTAACAAAAATTTAGAAACAACATTCATCATGAAATAGCTGCACTCTCGCCAGAAACACTAATAAAGGTTATGAAAACAAAGAAAAAAGAACCCTATCTTGTCAAAACAACCATGGCTGTCATTGGAAAACATTATAATCAAAAACTAGGAAACAATATTACCATAAAAATGTTCTTTTAAATAAAACAAGTTTCAACTTCATAGCACTCTTAGTTTTTCATTTATTAACAAATTAAAAGGGTCAGTGTTGAGAATGATGAACAGAGGTATACATTGCTGAGTGCTGCAAAGGGGTTGATGAGTTTAAATCTGTGTATGTTCAGAGAGACCTGACCTACCGTCAGCGTCAGGAGTTGATTGCTAGAAGAGCAGTGCTGCGGGACTCTCCTCGGGTAGGCGGTGGTGGTGGCAGCCGGAGGGACGATGGCCGTGGGGGCCGCAGTGGCAATGGCAGGGCTGATGTTGGTGGTAACCGGAGGGGTCTTCCTGGTGGTGCTGGTGGTCGCGGTGTTGGTGTTCTTGGTGGTGTTGGCGGCCTTGGCCTTCCGACTGGCCGCGGTGTTGGCGGTCGTGGTGGTGCTGATGGTCGGGGTGTCGCTGGCGGTCTCGGTTCTGCTGACGGCCTTGGCCTTCCGACTGGGCGCGGTGTTGGCGGTCGTGTTGGTGCTGATGGTCGGGGTGTCGCTGGCGGTCGTGGTTCTGCTGGCGGTCGTGGTTCTGCTGGCGGTCGTGGTGTTGGCGGCGGCGGTGTTGCTTGCGGTCGTGGGTTTGCTGATGGTGGTCGTAGTGTTGCTGGCGGTCGTGGTGCTGCTGGTGGACGTGGGGGTGAGGATGTGCGCGGTGGTGCTGAGGTGCGCGGGGGGCCCTGGTGGTCGTGGTGTTGGTGGTCGTGGCGTTGGTGGTGCTGTTGGACGTGGCGGTGGGGTTGCTGGCGACGATTTGTCCGGTTTTGGTGGTCTTGTTGGTGGGGGTGGTGGTGGTGGGGGTGGTGGTTCTGTGGTTGCTTGAGGGGGCGAGGTGCATCATTTTACTTCGAAGTTTGGACAGGTGAATGCAAATTCTCTCATGAACAAGATGTATTGCTTGGTTGATTTGGTCGGGTCCTGCGCCTTGGCTGTTGTTGCTGTGAGCGAGACTTGGCTCACTGCTTCGGTTCCGTCGTCCTTCATTTCGTTGGAGGGTTTTGATGTTGTGAGGGGTGATACTGACGGCGCTGTTCGCAAGCATGGTGTTTGCTTGTTTGTGAGGAGGGGGTTCGTTTTGTTGAACACAACCTTGAGTGCCCTAATGTTGCTGCCATTCACTTGCTGAATGTCGATGTCTGGGTGTTGGCTGTCTACCGTCCTCCATCTTATGATGAGGCTTGCAATTCTCGGCTCATCCAGCTGATCTTGACCTTTTGGGCTGACCGTGAGGTGGTGGTTTTGGGTGACTTCAACCTGCCCTCCTTGGCTTGGCCTTTTGAGAATGTTCTTGATGTATACATACGCCCGGTGGATATGTCTTTTTTAGACTGTTTTCTCTCTGTTGGTTTGACACAGTGGGTGACTGAGAGCACTTTTCTTGCAGGTGGTTCCATTTTGGACCTATTCCTGACATCAGAGTTGGATAGGATGGGTAGTGTTGAGGTGCTCTCCCCGTTTCCTCGTTGTATGCACTCTCATGTTGTGTGCGACTATCTTTTCCATGTGGAACTGGAGCAAGATGTTGACTTTTTTTTCAAAGAGGAAGGTACCTCTAGCATAGGGCAAACTATAATGCCTTATCGGGGTCCCTGTTTGATATTGATTGGCAGTTGGAATTTATGTACTTGTCGGTCAACAGTTGTTTTGTGCACCTGATGTCCATTCTGATGGGGTTGGTTGATCTACATGTTCCAGTTCACAGTGGAGCCCAGTCTGTGCCGTGGTCTGTTCATCCACCTCAGCAGTTGATGCGATAGAGATCTCTTGCTTGGCAGGACTTCGTGCGCGTGAGAGCTTCCTTCGGTAGAGTGGATCCTTGTTCTGTACTGGCATTGGGCGTATTTAACGCCTTGAACCATCAGTATAGAACCTTTGCTATCCAGAGTCGTGCTCAGTATGAGGAGCATC
>SDVV010021433.1:469-13132 GCA_016164225.1 Gammarus roeselii
TGTATATATATGTATATATATGTATATATATGTATATATATGTATATATATGTATTTATGTATATATATGTATATATATGTATATATATGTATATATATGTATATATATGTACATATATGTACATGGCCCTCCGCTGCAAAAGGGCTAAGGTGAGTGAGTGTGAGAGAGGAGTGTGTTCAGCCCTTGCTGTTTGGCCACCCCTCTCGTTATTTTGGTCTAGTGTCTATCTGTATTCTATATTATAACAACCAGGTAGTAATTTCATTTGTTGAAACTTGAATTGTTACAAATTCTTTTGTTGCCTTTCCAGGATTATATCTTGGGTAGCAATTAGTTTATAAATATATTTGTTATATAAAGCAATGCAAAGGAATGCTACTTATGTCTGTGGTGATGAAGTTGGTCCTGGAGTTCAGCTCTCTGAGGCTGTAGCAGAAAGTTATATTAGTATTCCTACTATCAACTCCCTGGAAGCTAGTATTAGCTCAGAAAATTCTGATGCTACTTCTCACAATGCTGGATTTGTTGTTGATTGTGAGATAAATAAAGCATTCTCGAAGAAAAATAACTGCGCAATTGGAACATCAGCTGCTGTAGATAGCGATGAAAGCATTGATGAAGACAGCAGGTGTGCTGTGTGCTTCCTGCAGATGGTACTTCCTGTTCAGCTTCCATGCAATCACATCTTCTGTTTCCTCTGTGTCAAGGTGAGGTTACTAAATAGTTTGCTATATTTATTGTTCACACACCCTGCAGTACATTTTTTTGGGTTGCTAATGTACTTGCTACCTACAGTGTATTGTAAACTCTGTGTTGGGTTCTGGAAAAAGGTTTGATATTATATTATCATCTGACGAATGCCTTAACTCACATATTTATATTCTGTTGTGACTGTCAACAAAATTATAGCAATGGCTGTCTATATGTCTATAGCAGGTGACAAAATCAATTTATCAGCAAACTATATACATATACTTATGTAATTATATTTTGCAAGCTACTGGTATTTATAGTGTCCTCTTCATTATCCTTGACACAACTTGTTACTTTGTTGCCTATTGCATGACTATTGTGTCTGTGGTTGAACAAGAAGTAAGGCCTAGTGGGCAAGAGGTGCCACTAATCGTTGCTTGATTGATTGATGGCAAGTGACTGAGTCTGTGTTGTAATTTTTACATCATTCTGTAGCTAGCTACTGATGAATTAATCTAGGTTTCTCTTGCCCATACCTTGCTCCAACCCATACCCACTCTTGGAGCAAATGTAAGGTTTCTACAGCTATAGCTAGCTATGAGATGGAACAAAAAATAGTTACATGAAGTCACCACTCTGCTCTGTGATGGTACATACCATAGTTCTCTTACCTTTGCAGCCCCCTCTAGCAGCGCTACAAGCAAGTGAGGAGCAGCAGAGCCGGGGGAGACCAGCACAGCCATGCACGCCAGTTTAACATTGAGAACAGCTATGTTAACACAGGTATAGGAACTGGAATTAGTGCGCACCATTGGCTATCACATGAATCATCCATAGGAATGACAAAAATATAAATGAATAAATTATAGAAGAGCACACTGTACAACAAAGAAGCATATGAAGAAGCAAC
This sequence comes from Gammarus roeselii, assembly GCA_016164225.1. Classification (NCBI taxonomy): domain Eukaryota; kingdom Metazoa; phylum Arthropoda; class Malacostraca; order Amphipoda; family Gammaridae; genus Gammarus; species Gammarus roeselii. The sequence goes on from SDVV010021433.1 coordinate 2,074, forward strand.
ACATCCAGACACACACACACACCTACACACATACCCACCCACGCTGCAGTTATTGAAAATTAGTGAGATTGTGGCTATTTTGTTAGCTATGCAGCATGCTGTTTGGATGGATGAAATAGCTGTGGTCTATAGATTGCTAAATAATGGTATTTATGTTGTTCAGGGCGTGACGCTCACCAACAGCCCACGATGTGCTCTCTGCCGTCAACCCATTCCTGCTGACTTCCTTCTGCGACCTACGCTGGTACAGCTTCCTGGTGGTTGGAGACACGAAGTTGTTTCTTCCTGCCATAGTAGTAGTAGCAGCAGATGTTGCGAGGGTGGAAACTTCATCAAAGAGCCAGAAGCAGGCAGCAGTGATGGTCTGAGATATGCTGAACCTTTCAATAAAGGTGATGAATATGTTCATGCAGTCAGCCCTTTGAAAGTTCAACAGCCAAGAAGAGGTGCTTCTCCCACCAACAGATTAACAGTGACTGAGCATTCACTAGAAGATGCAGCTGATGCTGTGGCCATCTCACCGGAAGAGGAATTGCTGGATTACCACTGGTTTTATGAAGGACGAAATGGTGAGGAGGCTGTGTTGTCATGAGTAAAATATTTTACAACATACTGGTATATATATATATATATATACCTATTTATATAGCTACATTGCTGTGATGTTCATCTTACTGCTAAGATTACCTTTTGTATATTTGTGATATTCAAATGAAATTGTTAGAATACTATACTGGTGATCACTGACCCAAGTGAGCAACCACCTCGAACTCTATACACCATTGCTCACCGTGGAGACTACAACTGGTTGCTCGTATCTCTGTTTTGAAGCTATCACGGCAGGAAATGCAACATTCTAATACTCTTGAGCAGTTATTTTCTTGTGATTGGAACAGAGGTGAGAGATAAAGATGATATTGGTGCCAATTATTTTTTATTATATATCTGGATATTTTTTAATATGATGAATCATTGAAAAGAATTGGGAATTACTACCAAGAATGTTGTGAACAGAGTCCTTTGTGACTGTCAAAACCCAACTTGCATTCCCCAAGAAAGGTATAGCTACAAAACAATGATTGTTGGAAAATTTTATTCTCTTAATTCAAATTTGAACCTTGATTCTAAAAGTAGCATGGTAAAATTGTTTAGTTGTAGCTAATTGTAGCTAGTTCACATCCAATGCTGGGAGACATGAAAGTTCTGCTGTGGCTGACAATGTCTACTAAAATGTTGGACATTCCACTTCAGACATTCATCTAGAGAATCACAATTTGAATCTGCTAGATTCAAGCTAACTACCCTGTTTCTGATATCTGCCTTTTAATAATGTTTTGTTGTGTGAATGTGATTGTCTAGAAATTGATGTCATACATAGGTGTATTATTTTAACAAAGTATCTATTGGAAGTTAGTTATAATTCATGTGTTTGTTGAGATTGCTCCTCTTAGTAGATTACCGGTAACCTAACTACCCAATCTAGAGCGACAGAAATACATTTTTAAAAGCTAGTATCAGCAAGTTGTAGTCAGCAGATGAGAATTCCGCAATTCATTTTGTTTGTATTTCTAGGTTGGTGGAGGTATGATCAGCGAACATCCGAAGAGATTGAGTTATTTTATCAGAAGAAAGACTCCACCTGTCAAGTGATGGTGGCCGGCCTGGTGTTTGTTGTTGATTTCTCTCGCATGCTCCAGTATAGATCCAAGGACCCCACCAAGCGAAGAAAGATAAAGAGGGACGTGAGTTCGATCCCCATCAAGGGAGTAGCTGGTATCAGCTTGAGAAGATTGGATGGGGGCGAGGAAGAAGTTGGAGATGAACTACCTCCAGATGATGCTGCAGCAGCAGAGAGGCTGGCTGGACACACAGATGTGGGAAGAGTTGACCAAGACAACGTAACAAGGCCGAGAAGATTCTTAACTCGTGATAATGACCACAATTATGCAGAAGGGGAGAGACGACACTTGCCTCGTGACACCGACCACAATTACACTGAAAGAGAAAGAAGACTCTTGACCCGAGACATTGATCACAATTATGCTGATGGTGGAAGAAGGTATGTACTTAGGGACACTGACCACAACTATGCAGATGGTGATAGAAGACATTTCTCTCAGGACAGTGACCACAATTACACTGATGGGGAGAGAAGATTCTTGCTTCATGATGGCGACCACAATTATGCTCCCTGTGATAATACCCTAGACAGCATTTCTTTGGAATCAGTGAGAGATTCATCTGTAAGAAACAGGTCAACTTCCTTCAACAATGTGCAAGACCACCATAGACCCCTGTCAGTAAATTGCTGTATTTCTCATTCATGCTCCAACAATGATCATCCAGGAATATCCCCTTCAGCTGCTGCTAGCACAAGATCTTTGGACCACCAACATTGTCGAGACGGTTTTTATCATCGTCGAGGCCACCAAACTTTTGAAGGATTACCTGATGATCCAGACAAATTGTCTGATGATTCCGGCAGGTTTGATCAAACTTCTGATGTTGCTGGTCCACCGTCGAACGTCTACTGCGGAGATTGCGACCGTCCGCGGTGTAGTGCTCCTCCACCTACTCATTCCGTCCTTCAAGCAGGGCAAATGTGTGCTGGGAACTTCGACATGCCGCCGTGTCTTCACATCCACGCCTGCCACAACTGCCACCCTTCTTCCAGCCACTGCCTTTGCTGCCATCGCTTATGCAGCGGTTGGTGTTCCAATTCACCATCCAACGTTACAGTTACCTCCGATGATGATGCTGCTGTTGGAGAAAGCAGTGGTTCTCCAAGCAATGAGCTCAACAGCAACTGTCTGGGAGAATGTTTTGGCGTCGCGGCTACCCGCGACGCCGCTGCTGCCACTAAATCTTCTTTGAACTGTTCCTGTAACAACAGGCAGACCGCATCCCGTGATCCCTGTCAGTACCCGACTCTGCCAAATATCGTCTACCATCCTTGCAATGACACAGCAATACATTATGACGACTCTCCTGAGTACTATCACATTGACCTGGATTTTGGAGATGACTTTGAGACCGGCGGAATGCAAGCTGCTTCTATTTCTATCCCGACAAAAAATGTACCATACCAGTCATGCAAACCTCCTGGGGCTGATGATGTGTGCACTGTGCAACTCACTTGCTATAACGACGTGCAGGCTTCAGATGTCGAAGAGGATGTAGTAGGTCTAGTTACTGTCGATCAACCTGATGACGTGCATGATTTAGCTGCCGCTGATACGGGTCCTGGAACAAGGGCTTCCGAAGTTCAGGGTTCACCAGGCGAGCTTCGCCGTCGAGACCAGGAAGTCTCCAACAACGAGACGTTACTGTCATCTTCCGTCAGTGCAGAGACTCCTGATGATGTCTTCGGAGCCACCACGCGGTAGTCAACTATTCGGGTGCTAGCATACAGCTTTCACTCATTGGTTCTAATGTGAAGTATGGGAGCACTGATCCAGGGCAAGCTGTCCTCACTATGTTTTGATTAGGATACCTGTGGGATCGAAAGTGCTCTAGTTTTTTACCAGACAGTACGATGATATATATTCAAATATCTATGTATAGCAATGTGTGGAGCAACAAATGTCATCAGTGGTAAAATATTCCTGGGCGTTGCGGATGCCCTGAAACAACCTGGTAGCTACCTTATTGTCAAAATTGAATGTTAGAGATGGTATGCTAATCAGTATTTAGATTATTCGAAAAAAACTCCTACATTATAGGAGTAAATTTGAGATTATTGTAGTAGTTTATAGAATCAATGCTCTGTAGTATAATAACTGTAGCTTCATTTGAATTATTGCATTTTTTTACGGCATGTTTTGAATTTTTGGGTGTCTTTTTGAAGCTTGTAGCTAGCTACCCACTATCTTACTGGGTTATATGTTCCTCACCTCTATAGCTACATCAAAATTATTCTGAAATAACTAAGCAAATGGTTCTTGATGGGCACCTGTGTTTTCATATTTATTTTAAGTAGAGAATCCTGTATTAGTTCTAAACTCTGTCAATCGGGTAATTGGTATTTGTTTAGGAACATGTCTGTTGCAACACTTCTTATCAGGTTAACGTAGGTTTCTTGTCGACGTGATAGGTCTCCCAGTAGCCAATGAGTTTTGAACCGGTACTGAGCTTCCAATGGATGCCCTTATCTGGGTGCGGCTCCTGTCGGCCTATGATGTGTTGTAGAATGTGCAATTAACAAAGAAGGTTTAATCGACCTAATATTTTGGGTTTTAGTCCTCTTGGTTTCTGTATGGCGTTTTTAAATATTATTTGATCATTTTTCAAAGTATGTTTGGTTTTGTCTGGCGTTGGATATTTACTGATGGTACATAATATAGCTAAACCATGTTCAGCTTTGTTACCTTATTGTGGTAGCTATACATATTTATTTGCTATAAAAGTATTAGGCTGTTAACATGATGTTTTCATCCAACCGATGCTTAACAGGGATAGCGGAATAGCAGTAATGTAATGATATTCTTTGTATGTTACATGATATAGGATTAGCATTCATTTGAATTTTTCTCTTTATTCATCTCAAATGAAATGAGTGTTAATTAAGTAGCGATATCATATGGAGCATTGTTTGATAGGTATGCAGTGTGTTATTACTGTCTCATCTTGCATCTTTCTCCCATTGCGACCATCTGCTGGTGTTTTTTTAGTCTAGCGTAGATCGAATTTTCCTTCAGCTCATTTTAAATTATTTTACTTTGCTCTTCATATTTCATCATAGGCTTACTTAAAAGACTCTTCCCCCAAAACTCAGCTGATGGAACATGCCAGTTGGCAGAATGAGAGTACCTCAAGCTTTATTTATTTGCTGCTATTCAGTAACGTGGGTGGTATAAATAACTGGGTTTTCTTGTACGACTGTTCATCCAAACTGTGCATTCGAGGTGTTATATGCCCAAACCCAAACCCAGCGCGACCGCAAACATCACATCCCTTGAATGTTGACACGTACCCTGGCACTTCCGGAATCAGCAGCTGTTAGTTGAAAGCTAGTGGGAGCTGAGAAATGTAGCTTTCACTGATGATGCTATCCTGGGCGCAGTGTCTGCTCCTCTATCAGACTTAACAAGGGCTATGGCCGTTGGCGTTGAACAGACAGTTTGTACACTATTATCTGATTTACATTGGTGTTCCTACTGTTAATGTGGTATTGTCTTTCCTCCTGCTTAACGCGCGACTTCGTTGTTATTTTTCCCCACGGCCTGCATGACTAGGTCTTGGAGGCAATCGATGCCAGCAAGTAAAACAACAAATGGGGCCGGGAGACAGCTGATAAAATACCTATGAAAAATACCTTCGATTCTTCATCAAAGAAGATTAGCTATCTATATCCCAACAAAGGGCTCGGTTTTCAGTGAAAGTAGAACTGAAACAAGATTGCGTTACGTCTCTTTGGCTGTTCAATCTTTAGCTACATGAATGGAGTGATGAGCGCGAGTGTAATGGACCGGGGATTAGAGTTGTGAGGAGCGAATGGGCGGAGTTAGCAGTTACTATTTGCCGATGATAAGTTACTGGTATCAGTTCCTGAGTAGTTATGTGGGCTAATGCCGGAGTTTGGTAGAATGTGTGAGAGAAGGAAGCTGCGAGTTGATGGGGATACAAGTGAAGCATTGAGATAGATGTTTGAGCTATGTGGGTCACTTTGTATCTGAAACTCAATGGACTGTTTTTTGTAGAAAGTCCATTGTTTTAATTACCTGGGCTTTCAGGTGTAGAAGACTGAAAACTAATAGAAACGGAGGTGAAATCTAGGGTGAAGGAAGAGTGTAAAGTGTTGTAGGATGTGTGTGTATGGAAACAAAGCGAGGCTTGGACGAGGGAGTAGCTGCTTCAACTGTGCTCTTGAGGGAATGGGACGTGCCGTACGAGAGCGGAGGAGAGAAGAAAATTGAATGTTTTCGAGACAATGTTTGAGGGCAGTCCAGAGTGACGTTGAGAGATATGATCAGTAATGACGTTGTTTGTGCTAGAACAGGTGTGATGAGAAAGGTTGAGAACGATAGATTCTCGGGTTCTGAGGGTGTTCAGGCGTATAGTTTGGATGAATTATGAGAGATAGGTGAAAAGTGATGAAAGCATAGGTGAGTCAACGTAATGGTCTAGAGGCAGACCTTAGTTACGGCAGAAAACATGGCGAGTTTTGACGTGTCCCTAATGCGCTTTCCCGTACTTGGTGTCTCGTCGAAAAACTGTATGGGCGAAGGGTCCGCAATTATGACACAGCTTTAGTAAACCAATAAACGCTGTCAGGCCCTGCTGCTGACACTGACCCTGGACCTCACTCCCGACACGAAGTTTGTTTTGTGTGGTCTCTGTCGGACCCTTCTTGTGTGGTCTCTGTTGGACCCTTCTAGCGCTAAAGAGCCAAGTTTTGATTTCACATGTCGTGCGCATGAGAGGAACTGCATGTTAGATGCACCTTGCCGTCGGCCACCCTTCTTTCTGGGGTATTCGGCCTTGTAATAACCTTTCAAACGGCCTTATGTGCACGATTGATGTTAACACGATAAAATATCAATTAAATTTCGCTTCATCGAAGATTCGTTTGTTATAGATAAGTAACACTTATACTTGTAGCTGCAGAAAATTGCCTTTTTATGATTTTTTGTTTGTTTATTGGGTTTTGTTGATGAATTTCTTAATGGTCTGATGGAACGTAGCTATACGGTAGATTGTTTGCAACTTTGCTAACCACTGTAGTTTGATTCTGAATTTCAGTCGTCAGTCGAAAGCATCTGTCAGTGCGGTGTTTCTCGCGTTGGTTACTGATATCTAGTAGCTTGTTTGAAAAAAATAGACATGAGGCCGTATCCCACCAGGGAATGGCTGACAGCAAGACAAACCTTACAGTTTCCTAATGCGCACATGCCCCCTCTAGGCATCTGTTAGGTTCACGGGCCGCACGTAGTCACGGCCCAACCGAGAGGGTGAACACTCTCATTTCCCTTCAGACTCCCCTCTTCTTCACCCTTCACTATCTCTCCTTTTCTCCTCCATCCTGTGTTGCTTAACTTTTATTCACCTCATATGTGTTGTATGTTTAGTTCAAATTCCCTTAAACTTGTCTCAGATTCCTTCTTAACACCTTTCCTAATAGTCGCTGCACACAAACTCACACGCACACTCAAACATACACATACCCGTTCTAACTATTCTCCTTTTGGGTGGCAAATAACAGCCAAGTTGCGCGCTTTCTTTCATGCAACCATTTCTACGACTATTCCTTATTTTTTCCATTCTTGCTGTTCTCATGCGTGAAATTCCCTACACCTAGTGTAGATCTCAAGCATGGGATCCACGTTTTCTGTCTCTTCTTCATCTTCCCCCTCAGCAGGTGTTGGAGCGCTAAGCTCGGCACCTCAAGGACTACTGTGAATCCTTGTGGCTTTGAAGCAGGGTAGGTAGTTTTGATCCTCCGTACTGCCGCGCGGGGAATGCTGGGATCATATGATCTAAGCACCTTAGGAGTTTCTGTACCTTATGTGGCATCCGTACATACCATTGACGTTCGATGCGTAGCGGACTAGACTTAGCGCAGTAGTAAACCTAACTAAAAAAAAAAAAAAAAAAAGACATACAAAGACCAACTTGACGCAGCACTGTTTGCTGGTGTGACATTCGGCGCCAGAAGGACTATGGCTACAGCGCGCTAAAAAACCTCGTCACTATACTAAAAATAATGCGCACACACACCAAACCTTTGCCTTTTCGCCTGTTAATCGTGGTAGGTAATGTTCAATTCTATTTATCTGATTAATCCTATGCCAAGCGTCACTGTGTCTGTAGTCGGTAGTCGAGATGTGCTCCGCTGCTATTAGTGTCTTCTCGATTTTATTCCATGAAGACTTGAAAGGAAATTGTTAGTGTTATGGAAAAGTATATAGGTAAATTTGGATGAGTTGTTATAACGGTTCCTTGTTACGGCCCATCTTATGTAACTTTCGAGGAGAATTTATGAAGTTTCGTACTGACAGAAGATTGTTGTATCATCGTATGTAGCTACTGAAGAGGCCTTTCCTCGTCAAAATCGAACTAAGCTCTGATGTTGATTGGCTTTAGACATTTTGCAAAAGAGGGTTTTGATAAGACCTTTGTGACTAGGTTTGATGAGCTTTAGAACGTTTTATCTTATGCCATTCTTGCGACAGCTGTTGGTTATAATCATGTCTCTGATCAAGCCGTAAGATCTGTTTAACACCGTAACGTTCCAGCGGAGCAATGAGTCATTAGCATCAACGTTCGCGACCTACAGAGGAGCTTCGTTGCAATTGGACCCCTTAATCTAGTCTAACCCACGTGTCATTTGAAAAGGTTTTGTACCCTGATTCCGAATAAGTATGTTCATCCGTCCGGTTATTGTAATTCGCGCACAAAATTTGGGTGTCAGGACTCCTGCTGCTATAAAGCTTGCATTAAATAATTTAGAAACTCTTCTCCGGACTAATAAAATCCAATCTAGAACTTTTTCTCGTATAAATTTGGATTTATTTGCTATTCCATTTTTTTTTCAAGTGTGGTTGCTCTTAGTTTAAAAGAGACATTGTAACCTACATTTTGCCATCGAGAAAGGATTGTGGAATACTAGAATGGAATTCATGGTGTTATTGAAGCTCTTATGTTGAACGATGTCAAGTGCCGCGCGCGGTATAAACCCGACTGATTCTGTTTACAGGTCAACAATCCGGCACTCTTCGGGAAAGTTGCGTTTGTGAACATTGTAAGAAGCGAAAAGCCAAACATCTTCATAAAAATGTTTATTTCTTCAAGTAGCAGTCGACGCTGGGACACAAAACGATGTCTAGCAACTCAAATGCTTGCAACCTGCATGAATTTGATGAACATTGAACTTAGACAACTATTCAAGTGGATGGTCTATTTTATGCTGTAATATGCCCTATTTTATAGATGCTGTGCTAGGATTATTATATTTGGAACCGTTTGTCACCACTCAAATGGTTGCAGCCGCCATGCACATTATTAACATCACAAATAAAACAGATTCCATTTATAAGTGGTTGGTCTGTTCTATGCTATAATATTCTTTATTTTGAACTTATTGTGCTTGGTAACATTTGTCACCACTTGTTGAAAGTTTATATTGTTTCTGTTCGGAAAGGTGCGACAAGCTGTGAAACTTTTGAAGAATTTAAACTGGTGAAAGATCCATGTTTTCAATATTTAATCTTGTTTTAGGGGTTATAAGGTGCAGTTGTTAGCTATCCATTTAATCGGGAAGTCGTGCATTTATTTATAATTCAAGCAATCGGCGCCAGGATCTTTGATTAGACTGTATGGAGAAATTCAGGTCAGTGGATTACAGAAAACGTTCAAATTCTACTACGAGTTTAGTTCTCAATAGCATCGCAGCAGTCCCTAATTGCTGAGGGTCATGTGTACCCAGCAGCCGCTTGAGATGTAGAAATAAAGGAATGCTGTTCTCTTCCGTTAGTTCAATATTGTCGCAAACCGAATATGTTTGGCCTCAAATATGTAAACCTTGGGCCTGTCAAGTAGGGGACTTCTTGTCGACGAATGCGTCTTTGCAACGTTAATTTGTGCGGATATTGAACTGACCGTGTGTGCCTCTAATGAATTGATAGAATATTGTTTAGAAGTGTATCATAGTTTTTGCACTAAGTTGAGTGAGCCGCTGCCCCTCTCTCCCTTCACTAGATAGTATGGTTTCCTAGTTAGCTATTAATTTATATATTTTTTATTTCCCCCCTCGCAGCCTATGGTATATTGTACGCCGTTTTTGTTTCATCAACACTCCTCCGAACAATAATTGTATTCCCTATCAGCATCTATAGCCTTCCCTAACTTCAGCACCATCGACTACCGACCCAATGACGACCTACGAGGTTGGTGACCCTCACGCGCCCACTGCTAACAATGGCGACCGACATGGTTTGTGACCCTCACCCGCCAACTGCTTCCCAATGACCACCAACGAGGTGGGTGACCCTCACCCGCCCACTGCTTCCCAAATTCGACCAACGAGGTGCGTGTCCTTCGTATGCCCACTGCTTCACAACGTTGACCAACGAGGTGAGTGACCCTCACCCGCCCTCTGCTTCTCAATGACGACTGACATGTTTTGTGACCCTCTCCCGCTTCTGCTTCCAAATGACTACCAACGAGGTGGGTGTCCCTCACCCGCCCTCTACTTCTCAATGCAAACGGGCAATTAAGCAGTGTGGAAGCTATCTTTGGATTCGCTTCCCGTTGCATCAGAGTCGGTGATACAGCGCCGCACGGTGACGTACTCCGAACCGTCAGGAGGGCTTGCGATCGTGGTTGCCCGACTTCCCTAACCTGGTTGGTCTTACTTTCCTAAGAGACCTTGCCGTACCATTGCACTGTGTTGCCGTTCACTGTACTGGTCCCGCAGGAGACAACGGAGCAGGTCCTTACAGTGCCCTGAACTGTAATGGCCCCGCAGGGGGCAGTGGAGCAGGCCCTTTCACTGCCCTGAACTGTAATGGTCCCGCACGGGGCAGTTGAGCAGATGCCTCCACTGCCAGGGGACCTGAAGGACGCTCCCCCGGCCCCGAGTCCTGTTGTCCTCCAAGAAGGCTCCTGAGCGCAGCCTCACAGGCTGTGCTTGGGCGGTTGGGCGCGCCTTCTTGGTTGTATTGGTCCCAACGCGGCAGGATTGTGTACAGTGGCCAGCAAACAAATTACGGACTCGCTACTGTGACTTGCGATTATGGACGGTATCTGCTTCAGATTTCCCTGTTACGTTTTGCTATTTTGGAATCAGCTTCGTAATTGCATGAGCTAATTTGCATTAAATAAAATGAGAGATTTTTAAACCAAATCAAAATCAAAAATCATGTATGTAATCAAACGTTTGAAATTGAACTCTCGAGATAATTTTTTATAATCCGAAAATTTGCTATCAAACAACAAAGAACAAATATATACCTGAGTTATTGTGATTATTGGCAGCTAGACATTTATTCCTTCAAAATTATTTCCGCAAAATTTCACCAATTTCTGCTGTTTTTTTATTATTTTATCTTGTAAATGATAG
>SDVV010021434.1:0-13132 GCA_016164225.1 Gammarus roeselii
AACAGAGGAATTGGTAGTCGACCCTAAAACAGTACAATACCCACGAAAGCTTGAATCACAACTTTTGTTGTGTTGGATGGCCTAGTGCGTAGAGTGCTGGACTCGTATTCCGGCGACGCAGGATCGAATCTTGGCGATGACTGAAGTTTTTCCAATGATGATTTCACTGTCCACATACATTTCTCCCAACGTTATTGTTGGTATATTCTCTCTAACATCTATGAGCACGGTTATTGTGCCTTAACAGTGATAAAACAGAGGAATTGGTAGTCGACCCTAAAACAGTACAATACCCACGAAAGCTTGAATCACAACTTTTGTTGTGTTGGATGGCCTAGTGCGTAGAGTGCTGGACTCGTATTCCGGCGACGCAGGATCGAATCTTGGCGATGACTGAAGTTTTTCCAATGATGATTTCACTGTCCACATACATTTCTCCCAACGTTATTGTTGGTATATTCTCTCTAACATCTATGAGCACGGTTATTGTGCCTTAACAGTGATAAAACAGAGGAATTGGTAGTCGACCCTAAAACAGTACAATACCCACGAAAGCGTGAATCACAACTTTTGTTGTGTTGGATGGCCTAGTGCGTAGAGTGCTGGACTCGTATTCCGGCGACGCAGGATCGAATCTTGGCGATGACTGAAGTTTTTCCAATGATGATTTCACTGTCCACAAAGCATGGCAGTTCTACGATGTTGGATCTTCCTTTTCTGGGACAAACGCTACGATCTCAAAATATATTTCAATAAATACAGATTAAATATTCTGGCATGGGTTCAATCCACAAAGGGCAAATAAAAGGTCTTTACTTTTCCAAACAATAGTGAGGAGTGTTTGAGGGTTTAATTTATGTATCCTGTATCCAGACCTTCAAAACACAGAACTCAATTTTTTGTTGATCCAAATAATTTTTCCGGACACAACCGCGACCATATTGCTCTGATCACGTCCGAGGATCCTCGTCCGGGGGAAGAATTAGTTTGGGTAAGTGTTGGGAAGGAGTCTTTTTAGATACAACGATAGATTCTGTATATCCGTCTCAAAGTGGTTGGGTTTTCCGTTAAGTAAGATTGGAGTGGTTATTAACCTTCATTTGTACGTAGATTGAGAATTTTTTAAATGATCAGACATGATATTTACTATTTGCAAATGATATTTGTTTTCTGATTTCTATTGTAAATATGAACAGTGTTCACTTTGCTTGCACCAAAGTTCGATTGTAGAAACATGCAATGTTGCACGCATACGTAGTAGCTCTCTTAGCTAAATTATTCCATCCCGGTTACATCAGGTACATCAGCGCAGATTATTTCATCGCCTGTTATATGAGGTACATAGGATGTGAGATGATGGAATATTCAACGATGGTGGTAGAAACAGCTTCACAGTTGGTGCTAAAAAATCTGCTTCACATGACTGGGACCATCCGACAGGATGCACAGTATTGGACAATTTTAAGTTTCATTGTCGAATAAAAGCTTCAATCAACGTTAATTCGAACAAAGCTACACTAAGTAGTGTAGTCCCTCTATAACTAATCCTTTTATTTCTAGCCCTGTATCCTTTCAATCTCCTGCAACAAATTGATTCAACTTCAACTTACATAACTTTTAGAATCAAACAAACTGATTGGTGACTCTCAGCAAGGCTTTAGACACAATCGTTCCTGTCTTACGAACCTGCTACTTTTTTTTCAAGAATATAATTGAAATCCACGACAGAAAATCTCCAATCGATATCATTTACCTTGACTTTCGAAAGGCATTTGATAAAGTCCCCCACAAGCGCCTAGTTAGTAAATTGCACAGCATCGGTATTCGAGGCGAGCTTAGCAACTGGATAAAATGCTGGCTCACGGACAGACGGCAGCGAGTTGTACTTAACGGAGCTCCCTCCCCCTGGGGTAATGGACCTAGCGGCGTGCTAGGTCCAGGAAAAAGAGTACAAACTGAACTAGAGTGTCAGCAGATCCAACTAGACTTGAACCAAAATTGCTGATTGGTCAGAAAAGTGGCAAAATAAATTTAATGTAGACAAATGTAAAGTTATGCTCTTAGGTCCTCATAACCTCAAACACGAATATTCAATGTCCGGAAAGAAACTCATTCCTGTCATCGAAGAGAGAGATTAAGGTGTCATCATTTGTAACGACTCAACAAGTAGCAAGCAATGTAACGATGCTGCCTAGAAAGGCAACAAAATGATAGGTATGATATCCCGCACTATCTCGTACAAAAACAAAGACAGTATGCTCAAGTTACACAATGCATTTATTAGACAGCATCTCGAAGATTCCGTTCAATTTTTGTCTCCGTATCTCAGAGAAGAAGTTATTAAATTAGATAAAGTTCACTGCAGAGCTACCAAACTCATCCCTTCGCTGCGGAATAAATAGTGTGAAGACAGGCTACGTGAACTCAATCTAGATTCGCTTGAAAAACTCAGAGGCGACATGATTGAAAGTGTGGAAAATTATGAAGGGTAAGGAAAACGTCGACCGAATGAGCCTTTTCACTATAAATACGAACGGAGTGACTGGGAACAATGAATACGTTTCTCACTCGACATCACGCTCAATTTTTTCACGTATACAGTTGTCGAAGAATGGAACAAACTTCCAGTGGTGGTTGTAAACAGCAATAAAATCGAAACGTTTAAGTCTCGGCTCGATAAGTTCTACATAAATCACCGATAAGCAGATGAACCGTTCCCTTTCATGATGTTATAACAACAGAAATGGTACATGAAGCTCTCTTAGACGTTCTACTTCAGAACTGGCTATCTTGCTATCAAAAGGCAACCTAGTTGGGGCCAAAAGCCCTGTTGTTGTCTTCCTGCAGTTGTTAACACTTGTAAACTCCCGTTATTTAGTTCTATCATACGTAGAGGCATTCATTTCGAACTGGTTCGCAACGACTTGGATTAGGTCTTTTTCCTTGCAACATCACCCGCTGACGTTTAGCAATAGAATTCAAAAAGAAACCAATTACACTGGAGCGTCAACACTTGATTGATATCACCAGTGGGCAGTTTCCTGAATATTCTAGTTAAACTATATCTGTTATCTCCTAGTCTACAAGTACTCTGCAAATATGTTCCCTGAATATTCTAGTTAAACTATATCTGTTATCTCCTAGTCTACAAGTACTCTGCAAATATGTTTCCTGAATATTCTAGTTAAACTATATCTGTTATCTCCTAGTCTACAAGTACTCTGCAAATATGTTCCCTGAATATTCTAGTTAAACTATATCTGTTATCTCCGAGTCTACAAGTACTCTGCAGATACGTTTCCTGAATATTCTAGTTAAACTATATCTGTTATCTCCTAGTCTACAAGTACTCTGCAAATATGTTCCCTGAATATTCTAGTTAAACTAAATCTGTTATCTCCTAGTCTACAAGTACTCTGCAAATATGTTCCCTGAATATTCTAGTTAAACTATATCTGTTATCTCCTAGTCTACAAGTACTCTGCAAATATATCATGTTTTTTTTTTTCATGATGTAACATGTACCAATGCCATGACTTTTTACAATATCAGAATGACATTACTTCATCTGATCTGTTGGTTTTAGCTTTTTATTATAGGATTTCTATTTCTTTTGTGTATTCTGACCTATAGAATAATTAGTAATACTAAGAATGCCATACCATTGTGTAGGAATAATCTGGCCCTACAACGTTCAACTAACTCAGGATAGGATGGTACATTTTTTATCCACGTTTTCACGAACATTTGAGAGCGAGAATTACATGGTAATGTAAAGAGAGGTAATATCTCAACCTTCGTTACTTGAAATATGCCTGGTCCAAATCATATAGTCACGTGAGGCAGTGGTACACTAACTCACATACCCCGACAACATATGCTTCAAAATCTAAAGACGGGTTAATCAAAATCATGAATTCTTACAATATGTTTTATAAAACATTCCAATATCTGATCTCAATTTCTGGTGTCCTCAAAGATATAGGGCATATTTATTGTGTATTGTGTATTGTATTTTTCGTCGTGACCTGCTCCGGAGTCGTGCACTTTTTCTTAGAAGTAGAAGTAAAATTCACAAAACAATCTTAGAGATACCTTCATTAGTAGTTGAAACAAATATGATGCCAAAAAATGAATTCAGGAATAAATTTATAACAAAATTCAAAGGAATTATACCAAGAAATTCTTTATTTTTTACGGCCTGCTAACAAAGGAAGGGTCCCGCCCCCGACGCCCCGTCTTACTGTCTCGAAAAAGCTTTTGCAGGATAATTTAAATTCTTCATTTTATAATTTTACGGTTTTTATTTGTTAACGTTCCACGGGTTTGTTCATATTTCATTGTATGTATTGCAAATACCGAATACTATTTAGAATAAAGGTGTTATATTCACCTTTATTCTAGCCTTATCACGGATATATTACGTAATAACTTTATAAAGCATATCAGTAGGCGAGGACTTGCTGCGTATAACATATTTTTTGATAATTACTTTCCTTTTTTTCATATTGTAGCCGAAAAATATGCATGCGTTTTAGCGTGTAGAGAAATGATTTAACATTAAACATGCACATATTGCACTAGCACATATTGCACATATTGCACATATTGCAACTGCACTTATTGCACTAGCACATATTGCAATAGCACATATTGAACTAGCACATATTGCACTAGCACATATTGCATATTCACAAATGGTTGTTATTATTCGATAAAATATTCAAATGCAAGGTTATAATGGAAGGAAATAATCAACCAGGCGATTTTGACACCAATATTTCAAGTCCAACTTGCACTACAAATTAATTGATGCAATTCAAACTTTAAAGAAATAAGAGTACATTAATCTATAAGTCAGTTGCATTCAGTCGTTCCCGAACGCATCCGACATTTTTAATTAGCGAGTGCTTTTACATTAAAATTCGAAACTTTCCCAATTTCCGTCACAAAAAATATAGCAGAGCCAGCAGTCATAGTCATATTTATTGCATTTTTTGTTTGGTTGCTGACGTAAAGGCTTGACGTGAGGCTCATCGCAGCCTACGTAGCATATCGCAACTGGTAGAACTCGTATCAATTGGTGTTAAAGATTAGTATTGTTCAGTTCGATCCTCTAAACGATCTTACTCGCGCAGATTGTCCAATAAAGCGCTCCTGGCAATGAGACCCAACGAAGACAACATCTAACGCCTACTTCACAGCTGTGCACAAAGAAAAAATGCATTTGTTGCACATGATGTGCAAATACAGAACATGGATCATCCAATTTTAAGTAACCTCACACACTGATTACATCATGGCCAATATCGGCGTCATGGTTAACTACTTTCAACTCTTAAATGATGTGGACTGTGATCTAACGAGGTGGCGGAATTCAATGAAGACAATTAACATGCGCAGGGCGGATTTTGGAAAAAAAATATGAATTTCGCTCGACGTAGGGTATCATTTTATATTTACCTGTATTCGGTAATCTCGTCGGGAGACGTGAATGGAAGAATGGCGAGATGAGAGTAGTAGCCAAGAAATGAGTTTCGGGAAGAGGAACGCCCAATACAAAGTGGTCCAGAAAAATCCTTTGGACACGTTACCTATCAAACATTGGTACGACGAGCCATTGTTGGCTTGAAGCGCAATGTGCTAAAATGGTGTTATAAATTCCAGGCCTTCACAAGCACAGAGCGGAATGCGAATGTATTATCAAATATGGGACAACGTCACTAATTCACAGTTTGTCTGACATCGAAACCGAAACATCGTCTCTGAGTCTTTCAATCGACATGGTTACGTTACCAAATTCACCCTGGTTGGAGGTATGGAACCGCCCACCAGGGCGATGTCAGCAAATCGAGGTCGGTATGAATCAAACTCTTACGTCAGAACTCGCTTATTCGCAACGGAAAACGGAATGTCGACATGACGTCATTGATTCATTATTAGACGAGCCAATGACGGAGCGGATGAACTTTTAGGATTTTTTACAACATCAAGTATCACAAACACATGATTGAGTTTTACAGCTAAGGTCAAATGACTATATCAGTTGTAGAATCTCCAACCAGAATCCATTACTCGACGTATGTTACGTATTGAATAATTTTGGCAGTAAAATCAGCTTTCACACCCAAAAGTTTTCAAGACAATCACGATTGACAGATGGGCAGAACAGTCCAATACTTTTTCTTGATGTAAAGTCAACCTGTAAAATTATTTCCGATTGTTATCAATCACTAACTGAGGGCAGACGCTGTTGTGGATATGATGAATATATTGCCAGTGCCGCGTATATTGACCTAATGCGCTGTCTAAACGACAGGGTATCAGTAATGAATCTATCTGTGTCAACATCAAATTTAGTAGATCTCGTACCGGTATAATGTGTGACGTGTCTATGATAAACAGTCTTTGTATCGACACCAGAATGGCGTCTCGCTGGTGTGTATCTTGCAAGGCATGTCCGCACTGAATCGACAGAGTGTCAGTATCTGACAGTCAACATGTCGCTGTGTGATATAATTCAAACAGTTTTAGCACGAGACTCCTACTTACGTTTAGGATGTTGATTCAGTCAGCGTCCGATGTCGGCAATGTTCACTGAGTATTCATTTATGATCGAATTGTAAGGAACCATGTATTTGTATATGATTGAAACCCATCATATTGTTTGATACCCATAATGTCTTCCTAGTTTGAACGAGTACAAAAGGCAAAATGCGAAAAGTTTCTTAAACCCAATTTAGAAACCTTGTTACGGGCTTCATTCGATCCTCTAAACGAACTTACTACGAAAATAATTTTTCTGAATACAAAAAAAGATCTCAAACGAACGTGGAAGTTATCATTGACATACTCAGACCACATAACAACAAATGTAACCAGCCTTTATAAAAAAAATCCATTGACAATAACGAATACTCAGAAGATCAAGATAAAGCTAATATTTTCAATGACTTCTTTGTGAAGGTCGGAAAAAATATTGCCGATACTATCAGTACCAATGAAAACGACCATCTCAAACATCTGTAAAATAATAATTTTGTTAATTCTATCTATTTTTCCCAAGTTACTGCTCTGGACATTACCACAATTATCTTATCTCAAAAAAATGTAGAGATGAATAGTTAACCCATCAATATCATGAAGAAATTAGCAAATATATTATCCCCAAACCTAGCTTCGATTGTCAGCAAGTCTTAATTCGAGGAAAAATTCCTAACCCATTAAAAATTGCTAAAGTGGCATCCATATACAAAGGTGATGATACGACTGATACAGGAAATAATCGACCCATCTAAGTTCTTCCTTTATTTTCCAAAATATTTGAAAAAAAAATTCACAATCAACTATTCAGCTACTTGAATGTAAAAATATCTTTCATGAAAACCAGAATGGCTTCAGGGCCAATAAAAATATAACTCAAGCTATATAAGATCATCTGCAGTATTTATATAATAACGTAGACTCAAACTACATTGTATTCTTTATATTTCTCGACTTTCGTAAGGACTTTGACCGTGTTGATCATTCAATTTTATTATCTAAACTAAGGTCTTTTGGAATACGAGGAATAGCTAGTGATTGGTTCGCTTCATATCTGTCCAACCGCAAGCAATATGTTACTGTGAACGGAATCCAATCCACCTGCTCAATATTAGTCATGGTGTTCCTCAAGGTTTTATTTTAGGGCCCCTGCTATTCTTTTTTTTTTTAACGATATAGTTGACGCATCGTCTTTTTTCAAATATACACTGTTTGTTGATGATAGTACCTTATCGACTTGCTTACCTTCGAACACCATAAGCGAGTTAACTGCCTCAATTAACAAGGAACTCAAGCATGTTAACAAGTGGCTAACTGCAAACCGAACTGGAATTAATAGCAAAAAAACTAGCTTCATATTATTCTCATATACGTGTAAATTTAGTTTACCAATCATAGAAATGGGAAACTATAGAATTCATATGATGGGCAGCACTAAATTCCTTGCGGTTTATTATGACCAACAACCGACGATCAAAACTCATCTCGACTGCATATCATTTAAATTGTCAAAATATTTAGGCATTCTTTATATGTTAAACAAATTCATCTTCCAATCTGTCCATAAAACCTTCTATTTTACGTTGTTCCAACCATTTTTAATTTACGGAATCAAAGCCAGGGATGGAACAGACAGAGATAGACCTAATAAAATATTTATACCTCAAAAAAAAAAAGAACTATAAATAGCCTTTCATTCAGTTCCCATTCTAATGAGCATTTTAAAGTAATGAATCATCTTACTAGTCCAACAATGATGTATTATCGATTTATTGTCGTCTCAACGTCTCTCAATCGTATTTGAATTTGTTATCTTATTAGAAGCAGATAAATTACAAGCTCAACAACCTTGCAGTATGGTGTCAGGTATTTAACTGTCCGAGCGTTTGTTTCCAGTTGGAGTCTAGGCTTAATAATTCAAGATACATCTATTTCTACGTATTTTAGGATAGATCATATCGATCGGTTAGTGTGCAAGGAATAGGTTGCCCCAGAAGCTCTAAATGGTTTGAGTAGGGCCTTCCATTTTGTACCCGGAAATATCATAACTGTAAAATGAAATAGCATGTAAATTGTACGATCTTGTTGTAATAAACTGATTCAACTGTTCCAACTGTTTCAAAAACTAAAACGTGGCACTGGCCGCTGAACAAGATTTTTTTGGAACTGGTAAACTTCGCATGTACACCGCTGGAAACATTTTTTAGAAAAGTGTCTTTGGTTGCTGTAAAAGTCTCAATTGTTATCTTAACGTACGATATTGTTCACAACAATAAAACTTGTAGCTAACAATAATGAAACGACATTTATTTAGAATGTATATTACAAACTAAGAAGAATTATTTAATTGCTACTAAAAACAATTCAGGACACTGCCAACGTGCAGCCTTTAGGGCGCTATCTGACATAATGCACAGTTCGGCCCTCTCTATGCCACCGTGAGACAAATTTTTTAATCCCTCGCGATGACCGCTCCCAGACGAATGGTTGCTGTAAAAGATAATAATTCTGGTCTGGGGGATACTTGTTCCCATAGTCCTAATAACGAAGGATTACTGAAGCAATTCAAACTGCCAACATTTCTGCCATCGCTTGACGAAGTGCCCTCGGATCCGCTGCCCACAAAGAGGAAGATCATTACCATTTCCCAAGGACCTTGAAATAAAGTGATGGGGCCTAATATTTTGCGGCCCTTCCCCGGGACCTTAAATTTCGCCTTCCGGGTAATTGTTGCGTGAATGAATACCCAAATAGGAGTTGGGAAGCAAAGAGAGTATTGGATTTATGTTCTCAGTTTAAAGCAATAAATCACTGAAGATTGTCACATTCCAAATCCACTATAACTGATATAAGAGAAGCTTAATCATTTAATGGCGTTGTAGGGTAAATGCAGCAATTGGATGTGGTCAATGCTGCATACAGGAGTTTGTGCCATAAACAGCATGATACATTGAATTACCTACACATCAACCACTGATTTTATCCAGAGATACAGTATTCTGAATGTCACAAACATTATGGAATAGAAATTTACCATTTTTCAATAGTAGTTTTATTCAATAGTTTTATCACGATTAATTTAAGAAATAAACTTCGTCAGAATTATGTTTAATAAAAACTGGATTATCAAAATTTGGATGAATGATTTTCGAGCACAGTTGATCTAGTCTCGTATTATTTTGTTAGCTTGACTAACACATAGGGCCTCAAAATGTGTGATCATATCAGGGCGTTCAGATTCTATCTTGAAGACCCTAACTTGGTCCAGCTAATGCCCTGATTACTCAGAGCAGTCCAGCAGCTAATGCCCTGATCACTCAGAGCAGTCCAGCAGCTAATGCCCTGATTACTCAGAGCAGTCCAGCAGCTAATGCCCTGATTACTCAGAGCAGTCCAGCATGCATGGGATTATTGAGCAATTTCCAAATGACTATCTTGTGACTAGTTAATAACAGGATGAGTACACTTCATAACCAGCTCCCGGTGTGTCCAATACCGTTCAGGATTACATATCACAACTTTCCTGCCCAACGAATTCGTTAATAATCCTATAATCCATTCGATGGTTCTTAGCCATTTTATTGCATCCCAGATCCGTCTTGGATAAAGGTATAATAAGATTTATTATAATGAAGACTTCTATAGGAGCCGCCACGGGCATAGTAGTATAACTGAGACCATTACCATAACCTACGGTTACAGAGATGCATAAAATTCCCACCCCACTGCGAACAGAGCTACGAGAATACAGAAGACAAAAATAACAAACATTTTATCCCACTTATGTGTGCAGAAATGATCTCCATCGCAGCAATAATGACAAGGGAGCGAGCGCCTCACCAGGGCCATGTATTCACGTGCAACCCCGCTTAGATTTCTTTGGGCCGAGAGTTAGTTATTTAAACCCTTCGGTCGAACTAACACACATAGAGACTTTATAAGGTTGTATTAATCATCAGGGGGTTCTGTATAGTTGCTACAGGTATCAAGAAGCCTTTGCTGTGCTGAAAGAGTAGGTTCATGCAACACCATATTACCGGCATGAATAAGAATAATGACATAGCAATTGGCGACAGGATAACTTTTTTTTTATACTCAAAAAGTTATTCAGCTCATTGATGTGCATGTTAGACAACAAAAGCTGTCGCTGACCGACCTGCCTAACATCGTTTATACAATGATAAGTAGAGAATTTCAAACTACCCTTCAGCATAATAAATTTCTTTTCATGTGATAAAATACATGCATTGCACAATATGAGGAAGGGTTCCTTTCTTAATTAATTTTTCGAACAAAGTCTAATGATGTAGTCTATCGCATGCCTTCATCGCGTCTAAGAAGTCCAAGAAGACGGTCAAGTCCCGACTTATTCAATACTCAATTGATTGCTTCGATGCAAATATCGTCGTTTCAGTTCCATCATTTTCTTCGAATCCAATGTGACTGTTTGCAGTAGACAGGGAAGGTTTGTAATATTTGCAACAATGCCTTTCTCAATATCATTGCATATTTAAGCGGAAATTCACTACGAAACGGCTACTTTGCTATCCTCTTAGCTACGGCAAGATCAAACTTCCGATGCCTTCCAGAAATATTCCCGTTAAACGCGACGTCGCGCACTGCACATTTCGGTTCCCTTGCTCGTTCATTCCAACCTTGAACGAAATATTTCCATAGTTTTCTGCTACAAAAACACGTCTTCCTGCAACTAAAATACACTGCCTCGTGCAGTCATACAGATCAATTGGTCATATGCTATCAACTCATTCATTCCCTCTCAGAGGCCTATCAGGAGTATTTGTAGGAGGGACAGCAAGCTCAGCATAGAATCTGTCCAGGAGTAATTTATTCGCAATGTTCCAATCAATCGCTGGAACCACGCGTGAGTCAGATTGTCTGGAAGTCTGCATACCATTTAAACTCCTCTAAACTTCCTCTCCGTACAAGCAACATCAGGCAGACATTGACATGAAACTGGAGCATTAAACACCAGTGAAAACAAAGCAATGTGATCGTTATCCATTATAGGAAAATAAATCCACGAATCACATGTGTAAGCGTGTCAGTTGTCAGCAGCCTGGGGTCCTGCAATGCAACAGTTTGCTCAGCAAATGATTTTTCAATCCATTCGTATTTGTGAGGCCTTCAAATCACCGATAAATAAACACCTGCTGCTCTCCTCAGCTCTCTAATATCCCCCCAAAGTATACCTCTGTATCTAAGATAATCCTACAGATTTTCCCTCGAGATAACAGTGAAGTAACGATTACGAACAAACAAAGTTTCTATCAAATGTAACGCTCTGACCCGGAAATCTCGTGCATTCTTATTTCCTAATTATATTAGATATTTAGGCTCCGAATAGTCTTCAAACACTGATTTCCTTTGTCTCATCAGCACAGGAAATTGAGAGTGAAACAAAAAAAAAATCCCAACGATGACGGTGTATGGAGCATAGGTTGATGAATCCACGTTTCTTGCTAAGCTTGGCGTTGCAATTCTTTGCTAAGACACTGGATCCCTCACGCACATTTCACTAGTTTACTGTATTTCTCTTCTGGTTTTACGTTTCAAACGTGTCAGAGACATAGCTATAACTAAAATTTTGTTGATTTACGGAAGATAATTAAACATTGTATGCTACTTTGTTTACTAGCTACTCAGTGGTTAACCAATCGAAATGAATATATTTATAAACTCACGCCGAATATAATCCTGAATAATAGGAATTCATTCATCTTTAATGACCAAGCATTGATCTTATGTACCCAATCAACCCGACAAAAACACGGTTCACGGCCCAGGTCATGGAATCTTTCGAAATTATGATGCGTTGTAATCAATTACATCATTAGAAATAAGATAATAAACAACTCTAACGGCAATAAAAGATTAAACACATTGATGGGATTATGAGTGATTTTAAAAGAATATTTACCGACAAAAAACTGTTACAATTTGTTTCGAACATCAAACCAATTATGCGGAAAAATTGAATTAATTACCCTCTGTGAAAAAAGGCAGTTCAAAAGAGGAAGCTCAGAAAAGGAAGCTGATGAAACTTGGTCCATCGTTTCTTTGTAACTTTTGCGTTACAACTGGAACGCTGTATGGTTTTTCTAAATAAGGAGCCTGAGTGGTAAATACGAATGTTGAATTGTCTCTGCTGAACATAGCAACCTTTCATATGAATCGTTCACAAATATTTCCGCACGCATACTTTTTTTGTAGTAATGAAACAACCGTGGAAAAAATAGCTATATATAGCAGTTAATGTATTGACTGCAAATTCACAACCGATGAAGAGTTTGATTGGATATATTCTTGGACACTTATGATTCATGAAAACCAAACCAGGTGACCCTTTTCATATATTATTAAATAATGTTTGGAATTTATTTGTAGGGCAGTTTACGCATAGACGATTAACAGTATTAATCATGTGATACTATGTGACTTATAAATAACAATCGCCAACGTTAATACGTCAAAGAGAGTACTTCACTCATACAGAATGCCTGTACCGTATACCTGCTCTGCACTGCTCAGTAGTGATGTTTGTGTTTTGAAAAATGTATTTATATATATA
>SDVV010021435.1:0-13132 GCA_016164225.1 Gammarus roeselii
CTTCACTTCAGTTTCCACTAGTTCAGTTTTCTCCACATGGGAGCCCAGATACTTAAAACACTGAACTTCCTCCAAGAGCTCTCCATTTAGGGTGACACTAATTTTGCTCGCATCGACAGTCCTCGAGCATTTCATTACTTTACTCTTACCCACGTTCACTCGAAGCTCCCTCCTCTCACACACTCTACCAAACTCAGACACTAGCCAACATAGCTTCTCCTCCGAATCCGCAACCAGGGCCGTATCATCAGCAAATAGCAACTGGCTCAACTGCCAAACCCGCCCATTCGCTTCCAAGAGTTCCAAGCCACGACCCAACACACTCGCGTTCACCTCCCTGACCAATACGACCTCTATACAAGCCCAGCACAACACACTTATCCATATTCATTCCAAGGATCCAGGACAGTGCCACCGAGTCAACTGTATCCAACCTACTTTGCAGTAACTGGACATCTTGTGCGGCAGACTCAGTGTCCTTGCGCGAATATCTCAAGTACAACTCGTAGTCATCAGCAAATGCTTTGAACTTGCATGTAAGACCACTAGAGTTGTGATCAATATAGATCAGGAACAGCAGCGGCCCAAGAACAGAACCCTGGGGCACACCACTCGCCACAGCAACTGAGCTGCTCACGCTGCCATTCACACAAACGCTCGTCACTCTGCCAGAGAGGAACTCAAAAATCCAGGCTAGCAATAAATTACAAACGCCCAAGGATTCCAATTTGGACAGGAGCACAGTATGATTTACCACATCAAATGCCTTTGAGAAGTCCGGCATCACAGAATCCACAATACATCCCTCATCAATCCATCTCCCAACATCATCATAGGTCAACAGCAACTGGTCCTCAGTGCTACGGCCTCTCCGAAAACAATACTGATGGGGTGACAAAATATTATTGCCCTCAAGATACTCAGTCAACCGGGATACAACCATTCTTTCCATGGATTTGCAGCAAATCGATATCAACCTTACAGGCCTGTAGACCAGAGGATCAGTGTGGGACTTGGCCTTGAATATTGATACAACCAGCGATCTGCTCCTCAATGACTCGAAAAATCAAATAAAGAGGGAGGGAGAGCTCAACAGCACAGTTCCTTAGCAGATGTGGATGGAGGCCACCTGGACCCACACTGGAACTGGGATCAAGATTGGAAAGAACACGCTGGACTCCCAACCTAGGAAAGTCAACATCTGCCAAACTTCCCGCAAATAACTGGAAAGGGGCTGGGTGGGTTGGAGCTCACGAGTAAGAGCGGGGGGCGCCCTCATAGCCTATGAGGGGGCCAGAACGAACACGCATAGAGGTATGAACTTATTGATGAGGGACAACAAGACTGACCGAAGAAAGGAAAAATCTTCACACACTGAAGCATAGCTAAATTCTAGCCACCAGTCAATCTGGGACAAAGCCTCCAAAATTCTGGCGTAATTCCCCTTGGGTCAAATACGTCTCTCCCCCACGGCCACGCGCTCCAGCCGCTCCCCACTGAAGATATACTCAAACATAACAGGAGAATGCTGGCAGCAAGGCAGCGGTGGCAACATAAGAAACTCGCCAATACGATCATCCTCCGATGTGAGAAGAAGATCCAGTATATTGTCAGAGAGTATAAAAGAGGTTCTCTTTCCAAACTGCAAAAGTCCATGAGATGAAAAAGTCTAAAAATTGCATGTCAATTGGCCGAATGTAGCTATCAATAAGGTTCAAGGACCAGTCAATTGTTGGCAAAATAAAATCACCTGCAATGATCATCACCTTTCCAGGGCAAAAGTTCAGTAGAAAGTTTAAGCCGGTATTTTCTAAAATTGTATAAGAAGGAGGCCGATGAACAGCCATAATCCACAAGTCAAAATCAATTAGGTGCACAACTACAAAATTTGGAATGGGCACCTCAAACACCAAAAATGCCATGTCCTTATGCAGATACAGCAGCGATCCATGCTTCTGAGCTGTGCTGTCCGTGATTCCCCTCACACCGGTATCAAAACCGTGACCAGCCGCAACAGGACCATAGCCAGACAAAGCAACACTCCCACCACCCGCAACAACACCACCACCTTCTGCAGCAACACTACCAGCTGCAGAAGGCGGTGGTGGTAGGTCATCCATGTATAGTGATGACAGCAAGTCTTTCGTCTCGCGGAAGAATGTGGGCTTGCTGGTCGATTTTTAGGATAAAGAGCGACACTGAGGCCGCTTCCCTGGAGGACGCCCATTCCTTGAGGGTACAATGGTGAAAGTGTCGTCGACCTTGACCCTGAAAGTACGATTTTGCAGAAATTGGTGATTAAACGTGGAAGCGGCTCTCTGCCCTTTGAGGTGGAGATCCATCATGATACCGTTTTCCAAGTAATGTCATATAACTTTTCAACGTCGAAAAATGTGAAAACTCCTTTCTTTTTGGACAAAAGCCTGTCAAATGTCTGATTCTAGTGGTACGAGGTGGAGTGGCGCTTGCGGCCGCCGTACAGGATGTTGTTGAAACCTGCATGCATTTCAAGGCAGTCAACACGGCGAGAGTTTATCATTCTTTCCATCGTCTTACACGGGACGCTGGTAAGGGCAATGGGGCGGTAATTGTGTGAGTCATGGTGGCATTTTCCGGGTTTGGATATCGGGATAATGACAGATTCCCGCAATGGGGCAGAAAAAAAAAAGATCAACTTATTCTAGTAGATACTTAAGGGCACCTTCAGGGAGATGTTTGATCATATTGATGTGCACGCGGTCCGGCCGGATGAAGTTTCGCGGGTTTGATCTATTGCACACAGTAGTTCGTGGAGGAGAGCGAATCAATTTGTTGTAGAGTTCTTCGTTTGTGGAAGTAAAGTTGATTTGTTCACTTTCTCTCAGGTTCATTTCCAGTTGGAAAGCAGCCAAATATTTTGTTGATTTGATATCTGTCTCAAAGTATGTGCTGGTTTATTGCAATTTCCGCGTAGGAAGAATAAATGGTGCCTCCGTCTGAAAGGATGTGGAGAGGTCGCTCGGGGCGTACCCGGATATGTCTGAGTTTTTTCCACACTTGAAAGAGGAAGGTGTTTCGGTTAATAGGTGTCGACTAATTGGGTCCAACTTTCTTGTTTCTACTCTTTTTCAAGTCTGTGGAATACGGCAGATGCCTTTTCCACGCTATTTGGTTTCTGCGGGACCGTGCGCGACGGAAGGCTTTGTACAGCCTTTTGCGCCTGTCCCTCGCTTCCTGAACCTCCGGGCACCACCACCCATGGTTTGGGAAAGACTACCATGCCAACTTCCCCCTAATCATGTGTTTCTATTTTCACAGAAGAAGCAGAGCTTAGCCTGACCACTAATTTCGTCATTGCATCATCAGTTGAATTATTGCCTGAAGCTGAATTTGCACCAATCATCATTTGGCTGTAGGACCAAAGCAGGAGTGACCACTTGTTGGCAGCGCGCAGTGCACCTGCCTACAAGGGTGAGTGCTGAGTGTCAACTTGTGGATGGGTCCTGAAGGCAGGATTTTGGTTTATGCACTATTTTGTTATGATGATTTCTGTGTTTAATTCTCTGTTTTAATTCAAAAATGGTTTATTCATTCAAAGCAGCTTAATACTCCAGAAAACAGTACTTCAAATTGAAAAAGTTTAATGGAATTGAGATGATCAACATGAGAGTTTAATGTTATTGGTACTAAATTTTCTTTTCTAAGTTATTGTTTATGAGTCACAAAATATGATGCTAGTGATGTCATAATTCATTAGGTTATTTTTCAAAGTGCAATCCCTTTTTATATCTATTGATTTTACAAAGTAGGATGAGTGGTTTAAACTGCTATCATTTTGATGGAGATGTAGCTATCCCTTAATCAGATCTTATATATCAGAATTCAATTCGAATCAATGTGCCAGAGATGGATAAACATCTAGTTGATGTCTTCTTTAATTGCTGTGTATTTTGAAAGATATTTGTATTTACCAATCCTGTTTCTTTCGCAGGAAGCCTCAAAGCTTCACCCACCACAACACCTACACAATTCCCCCTTAGCTATTTTTAACGGGTTTTGTTATGGTGTATATGTGTTTATCCATATTGTGTTCTAGTGTAAAGGTGTTTTCTGTCTTGGAGGTAACCCCCAGACATCTGATTTGATGCTGTCCTCTGTTGTTAAATGTGGCTATTAATTGCACTTACTGTGTATGAGTCTAGAAGCTACTTTGTTATTGGCGTGATAGCTACTGGATTGGAGGAAATATATACTTTTTCCTATGGTGCAGCAGTGGTTTAACTGTGTTGCCATAATAAGAATACATGCAGTGTCTGACTGTAGATGCAATGCAAGTTACTTCACTTTCTTGGTGAGCATGTTGAACTGAACTGTGTTCAGTTTTTGTTCAGAACTGTTATAGGTTGTTGTTGCACGTAACTGCTTAATAGTAATGCTAGCGTTTCATACAACATGTTATTGGTGTAATCATGCAGAACAGCATAGTGGTGTGAGTGGAGCATAGAAAATATCAGTTAGTGGTATTTATTATTGGTTGATCAATGAACCACTGCTTGGTTGAGTTCTCAGAATAGTAGTTTATGAGTCATTACTGAAGTTTGTTACATAAGTTATAAATTATATAGTATTTGTGGTAAAATTTATTCACCCCAAAAGAAATCTACCTACAAATTGTTATCCTGAACTAAAGACAACATCGGTAGCTGTCAGCAGGAGCTGGGGGTTGTATTTGGATTGCCAACTGGTGGATTGATACCCTTTTGCTCAGAACTGAGTCATCAAGATTGAGTTTGTTAGATGGGTGATACTGCAGATAGTTTATCTACTGCATTGGAATATTTCTATTCTTTCGTTTGGCAGCTTTGTTTCTGGTCCATTTATCTTTTCCTCTACATCAACTACTATAGTTCTTGACATTCTGTTTAGTGTGAATGGTCAGAAACATTCCTGTTTCTGACTAGTTTCACACTGATCTTGGCCTCTGAGTCAAATTTAGGTTTCCTTTCCTTCTCTAGTCAGGCCAGAATAGGATTGTTTGATACTTCCTATGACCTGTTGCACCTTCAATCCCTTTTTGCATCTAGGAAAACCCTGCATCTAAGGTTAGGGTTTAGCTATATGCTTTGCCACAGAGTGGAAAGCGTACTTGAGATTGTTCCATTAGTTACTGAGGCCCAATTCATTAATTGAAAGTTGTTCTCTTTAAGAATACCTAATTCTTGGGGTCCATGTTATCCGATAGAAATAGGAGAGTATCGCGGTGGTCGATACATTGAAGACAATCACCTCGAAACTGATGGAATACAACCATAAAAATTTGTTGATGGGTAGAGCTGCGGCTCTAATGAATATATATTATATCATGACTCTGTGGAGAACCTATATCAATCATTATTTACATATTTATTGGTCAGATATTAGGAGTTAATCCTTCGTTTGAAAGAAAGACAAAAACGGAGAGAAGAAATAATATAAAAGACTGAATGAAGCAGCAATGAATAGTTGTTTCTGCTGATCAAAGAAAAAACAGTAATTTAGAGTGCGCACAAAAGCTGTTGGGATAAAGCAATACTCAATCCAACAATGGTCAGCTATGGCATAGTAATTAGACATGAGGCAAGCTGCTAATTTGTAGCATAGTATGCCAATTAAATATAAGATTATTTTCAAAGCACAATACAGTGCTACAGGCTGCTAATTGTTTTAATAATATTTAGCTTTGATAAATTGCTGTTTTGAGGTATAATATTCATTGAAAATGTATCTATCAGTTGTGGCATAAAGTTGATAGCTGTCATAAATAATTCTGGCAATTAATAGATAGGAACCATAATAAAAAGCTATGCTGTTCTGGCAATAATAGCCTAAAATTAGTATAGCAATAATAATTTGATAAATAATTAGGTTTGAAAATAACAACAAATATACATGGCAGTTGTAGCACAATTAACAAGTGAGATGATGCCATCAGTAATAATGAGCTAGGTGAACATAAAAACCATTGTTATGAAGAAAGTAGTGCAATGATAAGCAGCTGTTATCAAATGTCAATTTATTGTAGAAAGCTACATCATATAGCTGCATGGTTTTTACCAGCAAATTGCAGTAGTTACAATTTGATTATTTGTTGATTGAATAATATTGTCATCTGGTGACAATTAGAGAAGCAATATGTTCCTTTAGTCATATATAGTATTTGTGCAAAATGACCAGTGCACATTGATTGAAACAAATGAAGTAGATTAGATTAGAGTGTCAAGGCTTTCTAGTGCACTGGAGTCAAAGTCCTTCTGGCACCGAACTTCAAACCAGCAGCCAGCGCTGCATTAAGTCATCGACAAATCATCATCAGTCTCCGGAATTGTTTCGACTCACGGCATACTCAGGTCACTACTGTTTATAAAGATATATAGAGAGGTCACAAATGTGTCCTACTCAAAAGAGGAGAATGCTAAACTGATAGAATTTTTGATGGAGTTCTGTGTTGGCAGAGAGGTTTTTGTTCTTGGGGATTTTAACTTGTCTTCTTTGAATTCCATAACCTGGAACCCCTTTAGGCATATCATTGGGATTTGATATTTGGGGTTGGCATGATCCTTGCCTCTGGTTATTTTATGACCAAGTAAAAGTGGATCCTTGCTTCTGATACTTTTACTACTTTGAAGAAATCTCTTCACATTTGGAATTCAAGTTGAAGCAAAAGTTTTTTGCACAACAACGCAAGGTACTTGCCTAATTGATCCACTATATGATTACTGCTACTTGTGTTAGTGGGCTAGATTCCTGGAGTGCTAACTGGGAATCCATATTATTGAAAAGCAAAAAGATAGTAACTCTGTAGTGGTCCTACAACAGTAATAACTAATTTTTATACTCAATCATTTTAGGGCGGGAACGGTGTGGAGAAGGGGGCAGAGGTCCCTTGGGCCTCAAAAGAACCCGATGAGCCCCGGAGGGTAACGAGTTCCCCGCGTCCCCTTGTCTCAGCTTATATCGGCGCGCCTCGAATATTTATTTATTATTTGCTTCCATGTTCCACCGGAGTCCCAACGCGAAGTTAATGCAGACTCCCCCGTAGGGCGGTCCGCGCCTCGAATAATTTCGGTCGGTCTCGACTCGTCGCACCCAACTTGACTCGCCTCAACGTGTTTTGATTGATCTCGACGCACCACGACCAGCCTCGGCACGGCTCTCCCCCTCAGCGTCAGCAATCCTGTGGACTGTAATAACTATTTTTCCACTCAAGCATTTCACATATATAGATTTTAATGTGTATGGGTTTTACAGAAGAGCCTCAAGAGGGGTCTCAAGAGGGTCTCAGGGGTGTCCCAAAGGGCCCCAGAAGGGTTCAAGTGGGGCTCCCCTCAAATCCTCCTGGTCTTCCAAGTCCCTCAGGTTCCCGAAACCCCGGGTCCCCCAAGTCCCGCGACAACCCCCCATTCCCTGAGTCACCTTGTCTCAACCAGCCTCGATATATAGCTAACCAATGCAAAATTTATCACCAGGAAAAAAGGGCAGAGATAAATAATAGAGCCCAAGAAAGAAGAAATAATAAAATAAAGTGTTGATGATCTATAAAATGAATAATCATCCATCCACCCCAAGTTGAGGGAGCAACTTTACTAGCACCGCTATCTATGAGCATTATGAGGAAGTGAGTAGGAAATGATGCTGATCTTTTCCCCTCAGTGGGAGGGTCAGCTTGGGAGGAGTGCATCGAGGCCGTAGCCTCGAGTCGCCCAACTTTGTGCTCTATCTGAAATTGGAGAATTTCTCATTCTTTTTTATCTTGGGGACAATCTTCGTGTCCCAAAGGGTGGCCGTATATCTTGCGGTAAAAGCAATGAGATTCTTTAGATGGGCACGACAAGGCATCGTCCCGTCTGTCATGGTCGTCATGGGAGCAGTATGAGCATATTTGCTTACCATGACAGTCTCTGCACGTGTGTCCATATTTCCGGCATTTAAAATATCGCATCGGACGCCTGTTGAAGAGTGTAACCTTGGTTTTGGCTTCAGAAAAGCGTGTGTCTATGTAGTTAGGTGAGGTAGGGCAGTTGAATTTCAGCAGAAGGGCTGTGGTGACGTTTCTTTTTGGTGCGATTTTTGCTTCAAAAAACACAGTCCTAGTATTGAATGAATCCGGTGATGAACTCATTAGCTTGCTCTTTCGGGAGATCCTCGATGTGAATTAGGCCTGAACTCGTTGAGAAATTTGGGTGTGGTACGATTAAGCACAACATTTGGCATATTCTGTTCTTTGAGAGTATAATGTTGCTTTGCAGTTTTGAATCTGCTTTAATGTTGAAGCTTTTGCTTCCGCTTGTGGTGATGCTGAGGACTGGACGGCCAGTAATAGAGCCCAGTTTTTCTCGTCGAATGTAAGGACAGATATCTAGTTTGTCCTTGGCATTGAATGTGATTTTCAAGTGTTCAGGAAATTTAGGGTCATAGTTCAATAGGTTGTGGACGTCAAATTGGGAATATTTTCTCGTTGCATTTTTTGGTGTTTAAGCATGACTGTTTTGGGTTAGGAGGGGAGTGCTGTTACCACTGATGTTAGAGGCGGAAACGCACGCGCAAGTCGCGGGTTCCTTGGCTTCTATCCTCTTAATCATCTCCTTAAGTTGGATGTTCAAAGTTCCAAGACAGTCGTCGAGTTTAGTGAGACGTTCATTAATTGCACTGGAAGGCGCTGAGCAGTCCTCAGTCTCCAGCTCGGGAAGGCCTGTCATTTTGTTTAGTTTGTTTAGGGTATTCTGTATTTTGGGCATACCAGTTGTTAGCTTCGAGATGCGATCATTGGTATAATCGTCCACGGCCTGGATCAGGTCACCTGTCGATCAGAATGTTCTGAGGAGTTTATCGTTCTGTGACGTTGATAGGTTTCTATTTGGCACTCTAGAGGGGCCGCCAGCCCCTCTCTTATGGAACCTGATCCTGCTTATCATTTGATGCCCGGCTTCGACCCGGGGTTCTGGGTGACTGATGGTGGAGCCTGCTTTACATATATATTGTATAGAAGTATTTTCATATAGCTCCTTAAAGGTGAACTTAAATCTAGTCTTACAACAAGACTTGAAGCTAAATATTTTTGTACAATTCTAATTGCAAAACCCTGGTGTCAGGGGGGCTCACCTCTTTGTGAACCAAGGGAGGGAACGTAACCACAAACTGAACAGAAAGGGCAAAGGTGGATGATTAGATTTCAGTTCTAGTGCACTGGAGTCAATGTCCTTCTGGCACCGAACGGGTAAGGAAGGTGGAGGAACTTTTCTTATCAAAACCTATTTATACAAAAGGGCTAAATGAAATTTTGGCATTTAGTGTTCCAGCACATTGACAGTTCACTCATTTTGTCAAAAATAGGGCGCAGCAATGGGCACCTTGCTTGGCCCTGCCACTGCCAACTTTTACAGGGCACATGTGTGAAAACAAGTGCTCCAGCAAGATGATATTCGTCCATCAATCTACACTTGCTACGTTGATGATGAATTTGTAGTTGTCAGGTACGAAAAACATCTGAAACAGTTACTAACAAGCCTTCAAGAAAACTGCATTCTCAACTTCACACATGAGATTGGTAATAAAAAACTCCTGGTCCTTGACATTCTCACAGAAACGACTGGTGACGAAATATCATACCAGTGCCTAAGCCATGAAAACCATCACCGGAGAGTGCCTAAATTATAACAGCAAATGTCCAGAAAAATAGTCAGTATCATCAACACTTTTCTGCATCTAGAATACAGTCTCTTCCAAGATTGGAAAGAATTTAATGCAGTAGTGTAGCGAGTAAACCAACAGCAGGTAAAAATGAACTGTGCATACATCATTGAAAAACTTCAGTCCTCTCCAAGATTAGATCCTGCGTCGCAGAATACGAGTCCAGTACTCTAGCCACTATGCCATCCAGCACAACAAAAGTTGTGATCTAAGCTTAGAATAGATTAGAGTGCCAAGGCTTCCTAGTGCACTGGAGTGAATGTCCTTCTGGCACCGAACGTCAAACCAGCAGCCAGCGCTGCATCAAGTCATCGACAAGTTATTATCCGTCTCTGGGATTGTTTCGACTCATAGTATGCTTAATTTGATCCAAGCCTATCATGAAAGCTTGGATCACAACTTTTTTTGAGCTGTATGGCATAGTGGCCATAGTACTGGATTTGTATTCCTGCAATGCCAGATCTAATCTTGGCAAGGACTGAAGTTTTTCCAATGATGAATACACTGTTCATTTATATATGTCTCCCAACGGTATTGTAGGTATCTTCTCTCTAGCATCTGGTAAATAATAGATATCCACTGACAATAATTGACAATACCATCAAGAAATAGGTTGATGCAAAATAATTAGCAGTGTTGAACGCGAGAAATGAGAGCATCTTAAATTTTAATACCAAAATCAAATGAATAGAACAAAATTAACAAAAAAAAGTCCTGGAAATATAATTCGTGATAAAATAACATGCACAAATCCATGCAACAAATTGTCCTTGAACATCTACTTCATGAACAATGTTAGCAATCTCCTGATAGAAACAATGTCAACGCCAGCAGTGAATTGCTTCAGATGACCAATGTGGCATAAAAAATGACCTGCCCTGGGGAGAACCGTTAATTTCCCAATCCATTTTACATCGGATACACTGAGTGCACCATAGCAAAGCGCCTCACCTTCCACGGCCAGGATGGCGGCCCAAAACAGCACTGCAGCAAGAAGCACAACATCGCAGTAAGCAAAATCAACTCATTGAAAATGCTTCCATCATCATGACATTACCAGATTTGTTGTTTAAAAATTTATAAAGCCTTAACAATATTGAGTACAAAGCCTTCAACAACGTGCTCACACTTCACCATTCTCGACCAAACAGCAAACAAACACTGCTGCATGACGCACAACTAACTGCAACCCAATCAACTCGGCAGCCGACGTTCACGGAACATCCAGTTATACAAGCCGTTGTTCAAGCTATGGAACAGACACCACAATACCAAACAAACCAAAAACTTCATCAATACATACATAGAACAAGAGTGTCCTCAACCAATTCACAGAGATTCCGGCCATGACAAAGTGGTTTAGGAATGTGAGTTACAATTAGAAGGGGATTATCAAATACTTTTGTTACACTTCAAATTTGTAGCCTCAAATAAATCCATGAACGGTACAAGTCTAGACTTCACCTATCTAGAAATTGCAAATTCATTGTCAATTTATTTGTTCAATAGCACTTGTAGCACACTTGCAAAAGTATTTAACCTCATCGATTGTTTAGAAATTTATTGTTTTCTCTTGTTTCATTATGTAACTATTACTGCGATGGTCGTTTTATCGATTTTTTTTCTATATAGGCTCGAATGTATGCAAAAAATGTCGAATGAGATTGAAGAGTTAGATCAGTTAAATATCCTTGTATGTATCTATATCCCTACAATGATCATACCCATGTCCCCTGCTCTGATTGTGTTAACAAGAACAATTTTCCTTCTGTTATTCTTCCTCTGAATTTAAAGAGGCCAATGTTACCCCAATTTTTAAAATAGGGGACAAAGAGTGTTCCAGTAACTACCGTCCAATTAGTCTCACCTCAGTCATTGGCAAGTTGATGGAAAATTTGATAACGGATAAAATTACAGAATTCTTATAATCAAAACAAATTGATTGGGGACTCCCAGCATGGCTTTAGACACAACCGTTCCTGTCTTACAAATCTGCTACTTTTTTTCAGAAATATAATCAAAATCCACGACGCAAAATCTCCAATCGATATCATTTACCTTGACTTTCAAAAGGTCTTTGATAAAGTCCCCAACAAGCGCCTAATTAGTAAATTACACAGCATCAATATTTGAGGCGAACTTAACAACTGGATAAAATGCTGGCTTACAGACAGCAGCGAGTTGTACTCAACAGAGCTTCCTCCCCCTGGGGTAATGTTACAAGCGGCGTGCCTCAAGGATCCATGTTAGGCCCAGTTATCTTCATAATATTCATTAACAATCTTGATAGCAACTTACTCTCAAACATTAGCAAGTTTGCAGACAATACTAAGATTGGAGGAAAAGTGCAAACTGAACTAGAGGGTCAGCAGATCCAACTAGACTTGAACAAAATTGTTGATTGGTCTGGAAAGTGGCAAATGAAATTTAATGTAGACAAATGCAAAGTTAAACACATAGGTCCTCATAACCCCAAACACGAATATTCAATGTCTGGAAACAATATCATTCCCGTCACCGAAGAGAGAAATTTAGGTGTCATCATTAGAGACGACTTAAAAAGCAGCAAGCAATGTAATCATCCTGCCAAGAAAGGCAACAAAATGCTAGGTATGATATCCCACACTATCTGGTGCAAAAACCAACACAGTATGCTCAAGTTATTTGATGCATTTGTTAGACCGCATCTCGAGTATGCCGTTCAATTCTGGTCTCCATTCCTTAGAAAAGACGTTATTAAACTCGAGAAGGTTCAATGTAGAGCTACCAAACTCATCCCTTTGCTGTGGAATAAATAGTACAAAGACAGGCTTTGTTAACTCAATCTTTATTCGCTAGAGAAACGTCGAGTCAGAGGCGACATGATAAAAGTGTGGAAGATTATGAAGGGAAAGGAAAACGTTGACCGAGTGAGCCTTTTCACTCTAGATATGGAGTGACTAGGAACAATGGATACAAAATCGTTGAGAAACGTTTCTCACTTGACATCCCGCGCAATTTCTTCACCTATAGAGTTGTTGAAGAATGACACAAACTTCCAGTGTAGGTTGTAAACAGCAATACAATCAAAACGTTTAAGTCGCGGCTCGATAACTTCTGCATAAATCGCCCATAAATAGCTAAACCATTCCCTTTTCTTTAGTTATAAAAAAAAAATGGCACACGAAGGTCTCTTTGACGTTCTACTTCAGAACAAATCCTCTTGCTATCAAAAGGCAACCTAGTTTGGGCCAATAGGCCTGTTGTTGTCTTCCTACACTTGTAAACACTTGTAAACAATCACCAACAGAACCTTTCGCACGAATACATTAGCATTGTTCAAGATGACAAAAATGTGGCTCGCGAAGAAGAAAAAAAGGGCAGGTGTATCTTGGACTGAAAAACTGCTCAGATTATTAAACTCACACTTATTGTTTAGGATAGGGGG
>SDVV010021436.1:0-13132 GCA_016164225.1 Gammarus roeselii
TCAGGCTATTTTCAGTTAAATCTTGTAGTTCAGTAACGCAGCGCAGACTTGTGCCATTCGTTTCAATTTTATTTCAAGTGGTTTTCAATCCAACCCTGTTCCCAACACCTGCTCTCGTGGCCTCAGTTCCCATAGGGGCGGAATGGAGGGGGCGTGGGGGTTGGGTAATGGCTTTCCCGTGTGCGTACTGATTTGTTCATCACCTCCTGTGAGAAGTCGGATCAGACCGATGACCTGGAGCTCACTATTGGGACTGGAGTGCAAGGAGGAGAGGTAAATTATTATGGGAGGTGGAGGAGGGAAGAAGAAGAGGTAACAGGAACTAAGGAGTGTATTGTCGTTGCTCGGATGAGCATCTTTGTTTCTGCCGAACTTTTGTTTCCTGTTTTCAGCTTTAAATATTATCATGCTCTCCAATTAACTTTATCAGAAAAATTTAGCCGTGGTTTGAACATCAAACCAGTAATAGTGAAACCAGAACTCACATTTTTTACAAATGTTCCAGTTGTGCAGATGCGATAATAAACAGGAATAGACAGAAATGAGAATTTCGTTGCGACTGTGAGATTTCAGTAACTGGATGGGAATATAACTTTGGCATGTATACTCGCATTTGCACAATAACGGATTATAAATGAAGTACTTCGACGTCCAATGGTGATAGTTCATGCAATGCACGAGTTAATGTAAATTAAGGGTCAATTGTACCTACTCATTCGCCGTTATATCAGAAGTGATCTTTGATTGAAGGCTGCACACAGAGTTGTCGCTGAATGGCGGTGTGGGGTGTCAGTCATGATCTATGTGGCAATTGTTAGGACCCTATGCACCCTATTGAAGGGTGTGCATACAGAGTTGTCGCTGAATGGCGGTGTAGGCTATCAGTGCTGATCTATTTGATAATTGGTGGGACCCTATGCACCCTATTGAAGGGTGTGCATACAGAGTTGTCGCTGAATGGCGGTGTGGCAACAGCCCTGATCTATTTGATAATTGGTGGGACCCTATGCACCCTACTGAATGGTGCATACAGAGTTGTCGCTGAATACCGGTGTGGGGTGTCAGTCATGATCTATGTGACAATTGGCGGGACCCTATGCACCCTATTGAATGGTGCATACAGAGTTTTCGCTGGATGGCGGTGTGGGGTGTCAGTCCTGATCTATGTGACAATTGGTGGGACACTTTGCACCCTATTGATGGTGCATACAGAGTTGTCACTGAATGGCGCTGTGGGGTGTCAGTCCAGATCTATTTGATAATTGGTGGGATCCTATGCACCCTATTGAAGAGTGAGCATACAGAGTTGTCGCTGAATGGCGGTGTGATATCAGTCCTGATCTATTTGATAATTGGTGGGACCCTATGCAACTTATTGAAGGGTGTACATACAGAGTTGTCGCTAAATGGCGGTGTGGGGTATCAGTCCTGACCTATTTGATAATTGGTGGGACCCTGTGCAACTTATTGAAGGGTGTGCATACAGAGTTGTCGCTGAATGTCGGTGTGGTTTCAGTCCTGATCTAATTGATAATTGGTGGGACCCTATGCGCTTGGTTAACTGCCATTGGTCTGCTTTGAACTAGCAGACCAATCCCAGCCAACTGCGATCAGTTGGACAGTTGCAATCGCCCATTGCCTCACACATAACAATCCCTTTCTGACTGCTCTGGGGGCGGGAGGAGATTTTGCACATATTGTTACTCAATAAACCAGTCAATAATAAATTATTCTTGAATTATTTTACATGATCAATTATGAGTGTAAACGCAATCAAAATGGAAACCCAGCAGAAGCTGGCTGCTTTCGAAATGCATATCAATATTTGACATTTTTAATAATGTGTGATGTTGTCATGTCGTTTTTTGACATATCATGATTATTCACATTCAGCTGTTGTTAATTAGATGTCAAAGAAATTTGTGCCAGGAAAATTCACTTGTTACTAATGTGATGCTTCAAAATTCTTGACCGTTTCTAAGGCTGTATGACGAATAACATTCCCGTCTGTTGACCTTGATACAATGTCCCTGAATGTTGTTAATATAAAGATTAGACAAAGAAAGAAACATTGTTACTTGCACAGTGCTGGAATTGGAAAAGACAAAAA
Source organism: Gammarus roeselii (assembly GCA_016164225.1). NCBI lineage: Eukaryota > Metazoa > Arthropoda > Malacostraca > Amphipoda > Gammaridae > Gammarus > Gammarus roeselii. The sequence goes on from SDVV010021436.1 coordinate 2,111, forward strand.
ATGGACTGGGAAGAACGATAATTGGATTGGAAAGGACGGGAAATAGATTGAAACTGATAGAGGATGGATTGGAAAAGATGGAGAAAAGATAGAAAAAGACGGATAATATTGATTGGCGAAGACGGAGAACAGATTCAGGAAGACGAAACATGAAATGGAAGGTCAGAAGATCACTTTTTTTTTCCTGGTAAAAGGCAAAATTGATTTTCACGATCCTGAAGTTCGAAGGGTAATCAAAATCACTAGCTGAAAATAGAGTTTAGTAATCCAGGACGCGATTTCCTATCAATAGGTCATCAGATGGAAAGTCTCAAACCGAATTTATACGCTCGGTTAAATTTGGTTTGAGACTTTCCATCTGCTGAGCAATTGATAGCAAAATGCGTCTTGGAATATTAAAATATTTCATCAACAAAAGAATTTAATTACCCTTCGAACTTCGGAATCTTTAATAAAAGAGTATTTGGCAGTAAAATGAAAGTGTTAGTCATGAATGGAAGAAAGAGCCCTGGTTTGAACAGCGGTGCGACTAAGTGCCTGAAGAGGGGTGTAGTAACGGTAAATGAGTGTTTGATGAGGCTACTTAACATACAATCCGTGTCTGGCGTGCTGCCGAATGAGTGGCGTAGTGCTTGCACTGTTAAATGAATGCAGCAACTCAGGAGATATAAGTTTGTAGTATGTGGTGGGTAAGTTTTAAAAGAGTGTGCTAATCAGCAGGGTTAGAGATTGTACGGATGGTGCAATTAACGAGGAACAGTTTGGTATCAGATGTGTTTACAAGTGTTTACAAGTGTGGAAAGACAACAACAGGCCTATTGGTTAAAACTAGATTGCCTTTTGATAAAAAGAGTGTTGGTTAGTTCTGGAGTAGCACGTCTAAGAGGCCTATTGGCCCAAACTAGGTTGCCTTTTGATAGCAAGAGGATTAGTTCTGAAGTTGAACGTCTATGAGAGCTTTGTGTGTCATTTCTGTTTTTTTATTACAACATGAAAGGGAACGGCTTAGCTATTTATCGGCGATTTAATCAGAACTTATCGAGCCGCGACTTAAATGTTTTGATTGTATTGCAGTTTACAACCTCCGCTGGAAGTTTGTTCCATTCATCGACAATTCTATACGTGAAGAAATTGCGCGTGATGTTGAGTGAGAAACGTTTCACAACGATTTTGTATCCATTGTACCTTGTCACTCCGTTTGTATCGAGAGGAAAAAGGCTCGCTCGGTCGACGTTTTCCTTCCCCTTCATAATCTTCCACACTTCTATCATGTAGCCTCTGACTCGACGTTTCTCTAGCGAATAAAGATTGAGTTCACGAAGCCTGTCTTCGTATGATTTATTCTGCAGCGAGTGGATGAGTTTGTTAGCTCTACGTTGAACCTTCTCAAGTTTAATAACGTATGTCCTAATGAATCGGGACCAGAATTGAACGGTATACTCGAGATGCGGGCAAACAAATGCATTAAATAACTTGAGCATACTGTGTTGGTTCTTGTGCGAGACAGTAAGGGATATCATACCTAGCATTTTGTTGCCTTTCTTGGCAGTATCGTTACATTGCTTGCTGCTTTTAAAGTCGTTTCTAATGATGACACATAAATTTCTCTCTTCGATGACGGGAGTGAGCTTCCTTCCAGACATTGAATATTTGTGTTTGAGGTCATGAGGACCTATAATCTTAACTTTACATTTGTCTACATTAAATTTCATTTGCCACTTTTCTGACCAATCAACAATTTTGTTCAAGTCTAGTTGGATCTGCTGTCATTCTAGTTCAGTTTGCACATTTCCCCCGATCATAGTACCGTCTGTAAACTCTTCAATGTTTGAGAGTACGTTGCTATCGAGATCGTTAATGAATATTATAAAGAAAACTAGCCCTAACACGGATCCTTGAGGTACGCCGCTTGTAACATTACCCCAGGAGTAGGAAGTTCCGTTAGGTACAACATGCTGCCGTCTTTCTGTAAGCCAGCATTTTATCCCTTTGTTAAACTCGCCTCGAATACCGATACTGTGCAATTTACTAACTAGACGCTTATGGAGGACTTCATCAAAGGCCTTATGGAATTCAAGTTGAATGATATCGATTGCAGATTTTGTGTCGTGGATTTCGATTAAATTTCTGAAAAGAGTAACAAATTCGTAAGAAAGGAACGGTTGTGTCTAAAACCTTGCTGGGAGTCGTCAATCAATTTGTTTCATTCTAAGAATTCTGTAATTTTATCCGTTATCAAACTTTCCATCAACACGAGAAAGACTGAGGTGAGACTAATTGACACGGTAGTGGCCGGGACACTTTTTGTCCCTTTTTTTTAAATAGGGGTAACATTGGCCTTTTTCCATTTAGAGGGGGCACGTGCCATTTGTGAGAGATTGGGTGAAAATGCTTGATAAATGTTCGGCGATTTCGTTTCTATTCTTTTTTAGAATTCTGGGATGAATTTGGTATGGACATGGAGATTTGGTGACTTTCAATTTATCTACATATGCAATAATTTTGACGGGGGAAAAGTTCGCTATGGTGAGGGCTTCAATTGGTTTTGCCGCTAAAATATCCTCAGGATTTGGAATATCCTGATTCTCTAACGTAAATACACAACAAAAGTATTCAGTTAGTAGTACACTGATATTGGTGTCATCCGTTTCTAGCCCAGCAGCATCGTTCTTACGTTTCAGGACCCTCTTTAGCTCCCGTCCTATAATGTTGTATTCATTTTTTGCTAACTCGTCATGTGGATGTCTCTACTTTATCGAGTGCTTTGCTTTCTTTCGTGAATGGAGGCGCTGCAATTCTCCTTTCAAGTACTTGGGCTGATAGACTGCTGTTCGCCTGTTTTTGCGCGGAATGTGCTCATGTTCAATATTTTTAACTGCAGTCGAGAAATAGTCAAGCAATTGATCGATTTCTTGTCCGAGGGTTATATTTGCTAACGCCATTGACTCACTTAAGCCATCAAAATCAGCTAATCTGAAGTTAAGGACTTTTTCGCAGTTTGTTGATGTGTTCAACTCGAGCTCCATCAAGAAACGGATACAGTTGTGGTCACTAGTTCCGAGTGGTTCGCCTACTTCGACGTTCCTTACATTAGAGTCGCTTGCACTAAATAGGAGATCAAGGTGTCTTCATCATCTGGGTCATGAACTTATCGTCTGCAAAATCTACCAAACATTGGCCGGTGGTAGTGCAGTCGTCTGTTTCCCAATCAATGTCGGGGATATTGAAGTCGTCAAGGTAAATACTGTGTTGTGTTGTGACAACACCGACGGGGGGTTATAAAGATCGATATCATCTGCAACCTTGCTTTCAGGGGGGAGATAGACTAGAGTGATTTGACATTTTATATGTTTGCCTTCTACTTTGATTGATCCTATGTCGTGCCTGTTGCTTAGAAGGGTGATTTCTAATATTTGTAGAGTGTTTTACACGAGAAACAGCACTCCTTCGCACTCTCGGCCTTGTCTATCTTTGTGAAATAGTGAGTTACCGGGAGGAATAAATTCGTCGCCTAAATAATGCCTGGTGCTCAATTTCATCCACGATTCTATGATTGCTACTATGTCGATACTTTCATTCAATGCAAGGATACCTAATTCTTCGATTTTGTCTTCAAGACTTCTAGCATAGTACTGTTAGTCACATTGACTTGATTTGCTTGACTCATTTTGCTTCTACTCTAAAGTCTTGTGTCGGAGCCAAGACTTTCGTTTTCGTTTACTCGGGTTGAACTAGTGGAGCTGCGACTACTGCCTCTAACTCGGACTGGATTGATGACAGGAATTTTTTTGCTAGGACCTGTGGTGGTGTTTTGATAGACACTTGTATTCGTTGTGTATCTCGTGTTGAAACGAGCGCAGGTCGCTGTGTCGTTTCGTCAGGCACTGCTGGCGGAGTTGTTGGTATGATATCGTTTATGTTTTTTGACTTATTTTCGTTGACAAGTCCAGCGCCGATTCTTATAACGATGTATTCGATGGTATCAAGTCCATACGTGTTAATGCGAGCCTTGTTGGTGATTCTAATAAAGTTATAGTTATTTGGGTCGATCATCGTTTCCCAATGATCCGAGAAATAAAATTTTTGGGTTTGCAGAAACTTGCTAGGCGATTGTTAAGATAATTCATCTTGCTTAACTTGCATCTACTTTGGTTCGGATGGGGCAGGACGCTAGTGATATGGAGGTTCGCGTGTGAAGGTTTGATGATGTTTAGCATGGCTTCATGACTTCTCCATTTCGCTTCCGTCTGCGACACGTCTATAGCTCCGACTTGTATTATAATTCGCTTGGATGAATGTTTCTTTTCCTTTGCTATTTTGACTTCGACCTCGTCAATTTTCAAATCAGCTTTGCCGAGTATTTGTAGTTGTATTCTTCCTTTTCGCTGGTTTGATTTGAAGAAGGTGACATTGTAATCACCTATCACAATAATTCCCTCTGTATTCTGAGAGTCCTTTTAATCGGGCAATACATCGAATCGGTTACGTGTATTGGGTCGAAAGTGGTGGGATTGTGGTCCAACGTGTGTCGCATTGTCACAGCGTGGCTGCCTCCTACTAACTGCAGTTGTGTACAGTGCCTCTATATCTCTGACTGAGTTTTTTATCGGTTTAATGCGATCGTTTGTCTCAGCGTCTAGAGCTGAAAGCTTCTTGGTGAATTTGGAATCTAGGTGCACTTGGAGTTCTTTCACTTGATTTTGGGTGGCCTTGACAGTTTCTTTGACTGCTGCTAATTCGCTGCTTATCAGATCATTAAATTCGTGAGAAAAAAAATCAGTGCGTTTTCTAGTTTCAATTCAACAGCTAGCAATCGGGTATCCGTGTTGACTGTCTCTGTAATGGATAAGTCATTGGATGAGACTGTCTCTGTTTTGGATGAGCTATCGGATGCTTGACTGAATCGTGCTTTCAGTTGTTTGATTTCCTCTGCCGCTTGACAAAATTTACAGCGCAATGTCATTCATTCCCCATTTGAGGGACTGCTACGCAACGTCCTGACAGAGCCAGAAGAACTTTTGCTATCCATTGGTTCGCGGGCGTACGAGGTGTAGCAGATGCCACATTCTAGCTTAACCTCAACCATCTTGGACTGTTATAGAGTTTACCGGTGGAAAAATGGATCGTCAGCTTGAGTTCTATTTATTTTCTTGTAGACAGTAGATATGAATGCAATACTATAATTAGATGCGGGTTGTGACGATTATGCCGACGATTCGAAAACGATATTGAAACGTGAATAATACTAATGACAGTCAGATGCGCGTATCGTCGAATGCGCTTCAACGCAAGGTTACTTCCTATTGCGGGATTTGGGCTGAATGCAAAGCTAAACTAACTCGTAGCTGCTCAAGTTTGCATCTCAATACAGGAATAACATCATGATTCTGGGTACCAACTTTGTACCAGACATGACCGGAGGAGATGACGAGAAAATAATTACAATTCAGTAAATGGGGTGGTATAAAATCGTTGCACGATTCTAAGCTGCAAGATGTAAAGTGCTACAATACAATGATACCACCTAATACAAGATACTTGTTGTTTTGTTAGAGAGAAACGGCCCCATTTCACAATGTTGAAAATCGTAGAGTTGGTAACATCTATGAATACGGTTATAGACACACAGCTAACACGTGCACAGTTAAGATATAGGAAAACCAAACTAGAGCGGTCTCCTAACAGGGCGGCATCCTAACAGATTTGCCCTAACAGTGCAAAAATACGTTTTCAACTTATAAATATGCTGTGACAATATAAGTTTCATTTGAGATGTTCAAAATCGGTATACCCATACCCTTAATAACATTGATATAGGTCAAACAAGTAATATGAGCATAGCTGAAATAAAAATAAACTAAGTTAAGATACAAATCGAACTAATAGAACACAAAATAGACACAATGGAACTAATGACACTGTTTTTAAAGTGTGGAAATAGTTTTTTTCTTGATGTTAGTCGGCGTCAGTTTGATGATGCCGACAGAGTAAGTCACTTGTGGGCTTAGTTCCTGATCATCACCGCACATGAGAACATTTTTTTCCTTAGGCGCTTAACACTCAAAATACACATTCTTTATCTTCCCTATAAGAAATATTTCGGCACTAAAGCAATATTGTAATTAGTGCTATTTAAATGCAGGATAAATATTTCGAGTGCGTACCATCGAGTACATTAAAGTAGACACGCATTGAAACCCTACTTTCATAACCAGACAACCTGTAGCTTGAAATAGTCTTCTAAAGAGATTTTTGTTTGTTTGTACAATGTATAAAGTCATGTCCAGGATCGACGCGAGTAACCAGATCAGCTGTGATGGGGTGTATCCAGGCAAGGCCGACTCTTAAAGTGCTTTGTCCAGGTCAGCTGAGAGGTGAGGGCGAAGGGCACGCGGGAAGTGGTCGGGGGTGTGCAGTTCAGAAATTGGTAGAAAGACTAAACTGTGTGAGGTACTGACGGGGACATGATGAATTCTTTTTCTTCATGGATCTGGAAAGCATACGATAGGATCGGCTGGAAGGCGTTGTAAAAGTTTCTGCGGATGTGTGGAGAAGTTGAAATTTGTTAGGAGCGGTGTAATGTTTCCACTTAGATAGCAGAGCCTATGTCAGAGTAAGAAGCAATATGAGTTTATGGTTTTCAGAGAATGTGGGACTTAGACGAGTTTACGCTGTCTCCCTGGCTCCTAGGGAGAATGAAGGTTCATACTTTCATGCACGAAATGTCTCCCTGACTCCGAGAAAAAATGATGGTTCATATATTCATGTACGAAATGTCTCCCTGGCTCCGAGGAAGAATGAAGGTTCATAAATTCATATACGAAATGTCTTCCTGGCTCCAAGGAAGAGTAGTTGTAGTAGTTTCTTCTGTTTTCCACCGGAGCTCCAATGTGTAGTCACTGAGTGCTCCCCCTTAGGGCACGATCCGAGAAAGAATGAAGGTTCATACATTCATATACGAGATGTCTCCTTTGTTCCGAGAAAGAATGAAGATTAATACATTCATACCCATAATGTCTCTCTGACTCCGAGAAAGAATGGAGGTTCATACATTCATATACGAAATGTCTCCCTGGCTCCGAGGAAAAATACATGATCATACATTCATATACGAAATGTCTCCCTTGCTCCGAAGAAGAATGAAGGTTCATACATTCATGTACGAAAACATTGCCGTTCACAAAGCTGTAAAATCTTTGGGATAAATGAAAAATGAATCATCCATACCATGACCTGCAGGCCAACACTGGACACATTAGTTTCGCATGTGTCCTCCTCTTATGTGTGACTTAGGTGTGTGGCGTAGGTTTGTGCCGTAGGTATTTGGGGAAGGGGTGGGGCGTAGGTGTCGGGCGTAGGTGTGTGGCGTAGGTGCATGACTTAGGTGTGTGGCCTAGATGTGGGATGTAGGTGTGTGGAGTAGATGTGTGGAGTAGGTGTGTGGGGAAGGTGTTTGGGGTAGGTGAGTGGTGCAGCAGTGGGGTAGGTGTATAGGGAAGGTGTGGGGGATAGGTGTGTGGGGTAGGTGTGTGGCGCAGGTGTGTGAGGTAGGAGTGTGACGTAGGTGTGTGGCGTGGGTGTGTGAGGTAGGTGTGTGGTGTAGGAGTGTAGCTTAGCTGTGTAGGGTAGGTGTGTAAGGTAGGTGTGGGGCGTAGGTGTGTGGGGTAGGAGTTTGGCGTAAGTGTGTGGGGTAGGAGGTTGGCGTAGGTATGTCGGGTAGAAGTGGTGCGTAGGTGTGTGGGGTAGGAATGTGACGTAGGTGTGTGTTGTAGGAGTGGTGCATAGGTGTGTGGGGTAGGAGTGTGGCGTAGGTGTGTGGGGTAGGAGTGTGGCGTAAGTGTGGAGGGTAGGAGTGTGACGTAGGTGTGTGGGGTAGGAGTGTTTACAAATTTACAAGTGTTTACAAGTGTATGCAGACAATAACAGGCCTTTTGGCCCAAACTGGGTTGCCTTTTAATAGAAGGAGGTAAGTTCTGAAGTAGAACGACTAAGATAGCGTCTTTTGTTGGTGTATTTTCTGTTTTAATAGATCGAGAAAGGGAAAGTTTGTTGAAGGAAATAACATATAACAATGATTATCGAAACAACTAAAACAAGCACCTGAAGATAAGCCACCGACCAGATCAACACTCACGGTGTTGATCTGAGATTGTACAGTTTCATTCCTCGAAAACCGAATTGCAACGAGCAGGTACCAATGCCGGGCACCTTATTTACCGTGCCAGTGCCAGGTCCTGGCACTTATTTAACCGTATGGGTGTCCATGCCGAACACCATTTTTCACGAGTATACTGGTGAAAGTGCTATAGATGGGATCTATTTAGCGGCGATTTTGGTAAAATTTATCGAGCCGTGATTTAAACGTTTCGATTGTATCGCTGTTCACAACTTCCGCGGGAAGTCTGTTCCAATCTTCGACAACCCTATACGTGAAGAAATTACGCGTGATATCGAGTGTAAAACGCTTGCCAACAATTTTGTATCCATTATTCCTGGTCACTCCGTTTGCATCTAAAGTGAAAAGAATTGCTCGCTCGACGTTTTCCTTACCCTTCATAATCTTCCACTCTTCGATCATGTCACCTCTGACTTTACGTTTCTCTAGCGAATAAAGGTTGAGTTCGCGCAGTCTATCTTCGTACGATTTATTGCGCAGCGAAGGGATTAGTTTGGTTCTACGTTGGACCTTCTCTAATTTAATAATGTATTTTCTGAGGTATGGGGACCAGAATTGGACGGAATACTCAGGGTGCGGTCTAACAAAGGCAGTGTATAACTTGCGAATACTATTTCTGCTCATATACGAGATTGTGCGGGATATCATGCCTAACATTTCATGCCTAACATTTAATTTTGCTGCATAGTTACATTGCTTGGTGCTTTTCAAGTCGTTACTAATTATTGAAACTAGATCTCTCTCTTCGGTGACGGGTATCGGTTTGTTTCCGGACATTGAATATTCGTGTTTAGGGTTTTGGAGACCAGTGTGCATAACTTTACAATCGTCGATATTGAATTTCATTTGCCACTTTTCTGTCCATTCAACAATTTTGTTCAAGTCTGATTGGATCTGCTCACACTCGATTTTGCTTTGCATTCTTCCTCCTAGCTTGGTATCGTCTGCAAACTTATTAATGTTCGAGAGTACGTTGCGGTCGAGATCGTTTATGAATAAAAGGGAGAGAACTGGACCTAACACAGATCCTTGGGGCACGCCCCATGTAACTTTACACCGATTGGAGGAAGCTCCATCAGGTACGACTCGCTGCCGTCTGTCCGTGAGCCAGCATTTTATCCAGTTATTGAGTTCACCTCGAATGCCGATGCTGTGCAGTATACTAACCAAGCGTTTGTGAGGAACTTGGTCGAAAGCCTTTTGAAAGTCAAGGTAAATGATGTCGATCGGAGATTTCGCGTCGTGGAATTCAATTATATTTTTGAAAAAAAAGCAGCAGGTTAGTATGACATGAACGATTGCGTCTGAAGCCATGCTGAGAGTTAACTATTAACTGATTTAATTCTAAGAATTTTGTAATTTTATCTGTGATCAAACTTTCCATCAATTTGCCTATGACTGAAGTGAGACTTATTGAAGGTTAATTTCTGGGACACTTTTTGTTTCATTTTTTTTAAATTGGGGTGACGTTGGCCTCTTTCCATAGAGACGGGCAGGTGCCATTTGTGAGAGACGGGGTGAAAATGTTTGCTAGATGGTCGGCAATTTCGTTCTTAGTGTCTTTCAGTATTCTGGGATGAACTTGGTCTGGACCGGGAGATTTTGTAACTTTAAATTTTTCTATATATTTGATAACTTCGGCAGGGGTAAAGTTCACTGGGCTGAGGGCTTCGATTTGTCTTTGCGCCATGATATCCTCAGGGTTAGAAATATCTGCATTCTCTAACGTAAATACAGAACAGAAAAATTGTTTAAGAAGGACGCTCGTTTTAGTGTCGTCAGTTTCGAGCTCCCCGATATCAATTTCAAGAGGGCCAATTACAGATCTTGAGTTTTTTTGCTTGATATACAACTGAAGAATTGTTTCGGATTAGTTTTGGCGTTGGTCGCAATTTCAATTTCGTAATCTTTGTCCTTACGTTTTTGGATCGTCTTAAAAATCCGTCTGTTGATTTTGTACTCATTTTTTGCAGCATCGTCGTGTGGGTGTTTCTGTTTATTCGAGTGCTTTGCTTTCTTTTGCGATTGAAGACGCTGCAACTCTCCTTCCCAGTACTTAGGCTGATTGACTGCTGTTCGCCTGTTTTTGCGAGGGACATGGTCATTTTCAATATTTTGAAGTGCACTCAAAAAAATTGTTAAGCGATTGATTGACATCTTATCCGAGGGTTATATCTGCGGAAGCCATTGCCTCTCTTAAGCTATCAAAGTTTGCTAATCTAAAGTTAGGGACTTTTTTGCAGTTAGTTGACGTTATCAACTTGAGCTTAATCATAAAACGAATACAGTTGTGGTCGCTATTTCCGAGGGGTTCGCCCACTTCGACGTTTGTGACATGAGTCGCTTGCACTGAATATACAGACACAGATATACAGATACAGACACTAGGCCGCATCCCCCAGAAAGAGGGGCGGCCGACGGCAAGGCGCACCTCACATCCTCACACGCTCACACACACACAACTTAGCCCTTTTGTGTTAAAGGGTCCGGCCGGTAGCCCCGGGTCCGGAATGCACCGTCAGCAGCAGGGCCCGACAGTTTTCACTGGTTTACCCCCGCCGCGTCATAATGGCCGGGCCCCTCCTACCCACGACCATCCCGACAGCGGGATGCCAAGGGCGGGAAAGCACAGCAGAGCAGCGTCAAAATCAACCATTCACAACCATTCTCCACTCACGCCTGTTCATTGCACGCTCTCTCGCCACCTGCACATTCATGTCTCTTCTTCCCAACGCCTGCTTCAGACCATCCATCCACCCAAACTTCGGTCTACCTCTAGGCCTGCGACCACTCGCCTCCGCATTCATCACCCTTTTCACCAATCTCCCTTCATCCATTCTCTCCAT
>SDVV010021437.1:0-13132 GCA_016164225.1 Gammarus roeselii
AAATAGATGGGAAACACAGAACCTTGCCTGTAATCCTACCTTCAGGTTGGTACAAACAGGGCCGTTCGCACACTAAGGCTGCATATTGAGTTATAAGACATGCCTACCACACTAATCCTATAAAAGAATATATAGTGATAAATGAACATAACATAAAAAATATCCCAAGCCCCCACCGCTACGAACCCACCAATCAAGCATCGAATGAGTCATATATACCACAACTAGAAAAGAATACCAACATATATGTCCACAGAAAAAATATATAGAAACAATAAACCAGTCATAAATATATAACGATATATGCACTCACAACGTAGCAAACGTGCCACGGAAACAAATTTAAAAGACAAGGAACAGGCAAGAGCAAACTTACATAATTTTCCAGGAACGCATCCTACTTTCTACCTAGGGGGCTTCTCTACCGCGCCAATTCCCCCTCCAGAAAACTTGCTATAACACTATTCACACCAGAATCGAATAAATATATATATATATATATAACGAGCAACAGTTAGTGACCAATTATACTTCACTACAACCATCTAAAGAAGAAAAAACATATATAAATAGAATATATATCAAAATACAGTACAAATAAAAATATTCAAAACATAAACCTTGCCAATGCATTTCCGAACGCTGTCCGTCCATCGGTCCGTTCGTCCATCTGTTCATCCGTCCGTTCATCCGTCCGTCTATTCATCCAAATTACTCAAGGTTGCATGCAATGCCCCGGTGAAATGCGAATACCAAAGGTAGTGCGTAAACGTTTTATTTATATAACCTATTAACATATAAAAGCCTAATAATATACATAACCTAGTAACATACCTTATGAATAATCCAAAAGCCAACCACCCATTCATCAGAATGAGTCACCCGACTCCAGCCGTCCCCCTTCCGCTTTGCCCCCCCCCCCTTGTCCGTTAGCGGACTCGGGCACCAAACCAGTTCCGGTACCCTCTGCCCCTGCTCCCCGTTTCTGAGTCAGGTTGCATGCATCGCGCCCTACCCCGCCCACCCCTATTTATCCCTATCTAATTCCTTCACATCCGCGTTTCGCGCCCCTTTACTCTACTACTGCTGCCCTGAGAACCAAAATTTGATTTGATTCATTTTATTGATTTTATTACCGACCTGAAATTATAAGGATCATACATACATATAACTCATAACATCAAAGTTGATTATTTCATCATCTTAATCAACAGTTTTCTTGCGTCTGATCATTCAACGCTTCCGGTAACTGTTCCAGGCTGGCAATGATGTCAACAAAACGGTAGGAAAAATGAACCATACGAAACCGTCAGTAGCACTGAACCTCTCCGCACCGGCACATGAATTCCCGTAATATCGACGTCGTTTCTGCGTACAGCATTTCTGTATTCTGGAGGGTAAAAAACATGGCAGTTCCTTCTGACTATGTACTACAAAATTCGTTGATTAAATGTGCTGATGGCAATTTTGAAATATTAGAATTATCAATTTTCCAACCTTCAGATATTCATCGAAATTAATAAATTGAGTTTCTTTCAAGCAAAACGATATTTTTTCAACCTTTGCATAAGTACTTTTGTGTGTTTTGTCCCTTCAAAGTTTTACCTCTAGAATGACTCACTCTGTCTCATCAACATTCACTTCTAAAAGTGTAATCCCTAGCTAGGGCGAAGTAAAAAAATCAATAACTTTTCAGGCATTTGCCGTATTGAAACTCTGCTCTGTGACACTCATACCGTTATAACTTTGGCTTGCAATTGATGTTGCCTCGCTCAAATTGTTTGGCTACACCTAGTCCTTCCACTACCCACAGTGAACTTAGCAGCGCAACCGAATCGCTCTGCCCGTCTCGGGCTTGCAACGGGCAACTAAGCAGAGTGATGCAGTGGCTAGATATTTTTAAGTATTGAAACCGATCGCATAAAACTCTACCTAAGGCAAAGTGTTCCTCCATAGGAGATGGGCCTGGAATTTATATACGTTATTTCGGGTAAAAGAGTTTTGGTTTGTGCTGCAAATTTTTGGTCAACCACTCTTTTTTTAAAACGAAAAATGCTCAGGATATGGCATATAATGTAAGAAATGTTTGAAACGAATGTTAACCTTGCATCTCATTTAAGCAAAGTCTATCAAATGTTTGTGTTCAGTCTTTTCTGAAATCAACTTTTCACTTTTGTTTTATTATTGTCAAATATTAGATCAATTTTATCGAAAATTATTCGAACCAAGTAACATTTCTCCGGAATACAAAAAAATCAAACCTCTATTTGTGCTGGTCACTGTGCAGAGTGATGCTAGTCACTGGGTAGTGGCGATGGCACTGAGTAGTAATGCTAGTCACTTGGAAGTGGTGCTAGTCAGTGGGTAGTGGTGCTAATCAATGGGAAGTGGCACTAGTCACTTGGTAGTGGCACTAGTCACTGATTAGTGGTGCTAGTCAGTGGAAAGTGGTACTAGTCACTGGGTAGTGCTCCCAGTCACACTCTTCAAGACTGAAGTCAACCTCCAGCTGCCTGACTGTGATCCAGTGGCAATGGCTGTGGCTCTGCTCTGTAAATGACACTGCCGAGTAGCCTCAAGGACTAATGCAACTGTAAATAAACTTTGCAAATAAGGGAATACGATTTTAAAACTCGTGAAATAAATTTATTTATCAACTATATTGCAAATTCCGACGTATGTTTGTCTTAATTCCTGATAAAATATATAAAATGTTTGAATTCGTGAATTGAGCTATCAACGTTACTTTGAAAACAGTTAACATCTGGGATGGTGGAAATGAGATCCAAATCAAATCGGCATTTATCATTTGGGCATTTATCATTTTTTGGCTGGTGTTATAAGTTCAGAGGACCTGTACGTGTTCATTCTGGTTTTCTCCGTCAACTATGGAAATAATCTAAATTAAATATTTATGAAGAATTCCATTTATACTCGTCCAAGATATCGAATTCGAAATTACCTGAAACATCATTTTTCCACGACCGTTAAATGAAACGGAAACATGAAATCCCTCTTTTCCCTCCCCCCTCCTGGTGACCTTTCCTAGTTCCGCCACTGCAGTTGACCCAGTCTCAGAACGTCGCCGCGGTGTTGCCCCATCACAGGAGCGCGGCGGCCCTATCTCAATGTCACGACCTCTCCAACTGTTCTTCAGACGCCCGCTGCGTAGTGGCGTCATGACCCACGCCGCTAAGTGGCATCATAGCCTACGCTGCGTAGGGGCGTCATTGTCCACGCTACGTGGTGTCGTCACTGCCCACGCAGCGTAATGGTGTCACGGCTACGCTGCGTAGTGACGTCACGGCCCACGCTGCGTAATGTCGTCACTGCCCACGCTGTGTAGTAGTGGCATAACCCACGCTGCGTAGTGGCGTTCGTGCCCACGCTACGTAGTGGCGTCACTACCCACGCTGTGTAGTGGTGTCACGGCTACGCTGCGTAGTGACGTCACTGCCCACGCTGTGTATTGGTGTCACAGCCCACGCTGTGTTGTGGAGTCACGGCCCACGCTGCGTAGTGGCGTCACAACTCACGCTACGTAGTGTTGTCACAGCCCACGCTGCGTTGTGGCGTCACGGTTTGCGCTGCGTAGTGGCGTCACGGCCCACACTGCGTGGTGGTGTCACTGTCACTCTGCGTAGTGATGTCACAGCTCACCCTGCGTAGTGGCGTCGCGGCCCACACTGCGTGGTGGTGTCACTGTTCACACTGCGTAGTGGGGTCACTGCTCACACTGCGTAGTGGCGTCACTGCCCACCCTGCGGAGTTGGCGTTTCGGCCCACGCTGCGTTATGGCGCCCACGTGTCTAGTGGCGTCAGGTCCCACGCTGCGTAGTGGCGTTCCTGCCCACGCTACGTAGTGGCGTCACGGCTCGCGCTGTGTAGTGGCGTTCCTTTCCACGCTACGTAGTGGTCTCACGCCCCACGCTGCGTAGTGGCGTCACGGCCCATGCTGGTAGTGGCGTCACAGTCCATGCTGCAAAGTGGTTTTCCTGCACCCGCCACCTGGTGGCGTCACAGCCCAAGCTACGTTGTGGCGTTCCAGCCCACTCTATACGTAGTGGCCCACGGCCCGGCAGGGGCGTTAAGAACTGTTGACTACATTCGATTCCAGCCTTTAGAACCGACTCACAAGGAAGATGGTGGGCCCAGCGAGAAAAACGCTTTGGAGCGTTACGGCTTCCAAGTGGGGTTGGGTTTAGAATAATCAATCGGAAGCTACCGCTAGGTCCCGACTGTCGTCTGTATGAAGTGGCTTAAAATAGAAGCCGTTGTTCTGAGAATGATACGTTTTCATAACGCCACTTACTGTGCACTTGCCAGATCATCTATATCTTTTTAATCGTTATAGTGCGTCGATCTTCCGCTTCCGAGTTCGAAGGGGTATGGCGGTAATGATGAGGACGGGGCAGCTAAGGGATTGCCCCTAGAATGTTGTCATCAACACTTAAAGGTCGGGGTCAACAATGCACTGCCTCACAGAACTACGGGTGTTGCGTGTGGTTGCATATGTAAACATCAGTTGACAACTTGACTAGTGAATAGGAAACATGTTGGCCCATTTGAGCCTCTTTTGTAGTCCAAGGATACTTCGAGCCATGATAAAGTGCAGGAGCGGTGCAGTCAGGAATAAAAATTAAATGATCGACCCTCAATTAATAAGAAAGTAGTTTATGTGTTTATGTTTTTTATAATGCCACGACATGTCGGAGGATGTTACCCATTCTAAAATACTGCAGCAAAGATAGGTGAACACGTCCGCGACGGATACGGTCAAAATTCCAACAACAAAAAATCTATTCTTTTCGAATGCCGCAAAAGAGCAATACTATGGAGCAATGACCTTCAATAATCTCATCAGGCTATGTTAAGTTCGGATATGTATGTCTGGTTGGGATCAAGAGGTATTTAAGGAGTTCCAGTGAGAAAAGACTTGTACAACAAATACACACAATTATTACTTTGTAACGCACGGCGATCAAACCTATATTCGTCTTTCTTTGAGCAAGATATTACGTAACTTAAGTAAGCTATGCGTTACAAAATAACGGCATGAGTGAATAGAAGTGATGCAATCCGACTGTACTTCAATGTCCTTCAAATACGCTATTCGTGGCGAAGTAACCTGCATGAGTGAATGGAAGGCATGCAATTCAATCGTTCCATACGTGGCATGGAAATGGATCCCAACATAAATTTTCAAAAATCATTCACTATTTTTTACAACTAATAATTCCAGCTGTCAGTATACTGTGCGGGATACACGCAAATGCGACCCATTTGAATCAGAATTACAATATGAGGCTGTTCCCCACAAACATCCCTTGAACAGGTAACCTGTGCCAAGTTGACCTGACCTGCATATTCAGTTGCTCAGTCGCCACTCGCCCTCTCAACTCTTCAGATTGCCCGTAAACCTTGGCCTGGCATTTCTTTTATTTTCGTTCACCTTGGCACGCGTGCATTTTACGCGCGCCCAATGACTCCGCCCCTCGCTGAGTGCCTGCTCTGACGTCGCTGCTGAGATTTTGCAGTGCTTCCTGTCACCGTGACCCCTGCCAAGGATACGGTCCAGGCGACGCGTACTGTTTCTTACACGATTTACTTTTTCTACGTGTCTGATGTTGGTGAGCTGTTGTTCCTGGATGAGTCCGACATTATTAATGTAACGGATGTCGAGTGGGAAGTGAATGTGGGGGAGTGAGTTGAGGGGACAAACAAGGAATTGCATGACTGGTGTGTAAACTCATATAAGGAGGGGTTGATCGAACTGTCATTCGGTAATGGAAATTACGTAATGAGTCTTGAAGCATTTAAAATAGTCAAATATGATGTAACCCGAAACATACACAAGTGCGGTTCCAAATAGGCTGCTGCGCTGGCTCACCCTGGGTTGGGAGCGAAAAAAAATCGCGGATTAAAAACAACTTTAGCTCATTCAATTTACTGCAATCATTTTTGACTTGGCTCGAAACATTCCTAATCTACAATATCAAATCGGAGGCTATTTCTAGCCGAAATTTAAGAAGAGAGGTAACTTCGAGCAAGATGGCTACTCAGAACAGGTGAAACACAGAGAGAACAACGTCCAAATAATATAAAATGAAGATAATTTTTTTGTCTAAATATTAATCAAGGACCGCTTCGTCCTTTGCTTACCTTTCTAGACCGTGAATCAACTGGTTTTGATCATTTGCCATCTTGCAATCGTACAATGAAACCCATCCCTGTATGGCGGGTATCACTTCCGATGCAGAAAAAACAGCATTGCACCGATTTGTCTCCTCGGAAGTAAGGGATACTGGTCGAAAAAAAAAATAAACATCCTCTAGATTTTGTGTTAAACTAGACACACACAGTCAAACCAACAGTGAATCACAATAGCAGCCCAACAGTTAATAGTTGAAATCTTGTAATAATTTTGTTCCTCTCAAAAAGTAGTTCATTTACAAATAGCTATGAAGAAACAGCTGATTTAAAAACTTTATTATACATTTCTTTATTTCGGGCATTTAAAATTGTGATCATCCATCTCTATAACTCGCTACGTGGGATGAAGAACTCTTAGAGGAACAGCAGACCGTTTGGGAGTTCAGCTGTACTCTCCCACCCCTGCACCCACTTCCGCTCAATCTCGGAAATCCCTATGAAGAATTAAGACAAATGCAATTCAACATTATTTCAGAAATGATATACTTTTATTCTCTTTGCTCGATGAAAAGTGAACACAACCGCGAGAGTTAGAATCATTTTAAATACGAAATCATATATATAATATTTTCAATCTTGAATAAAACTTGTTTTATTGTCTCTGTTAAGGGACTTCACGCAGCCCACTTGGATGCTTTTGCCCAAGTTATAAATGCATAGAAAAAAAACATGTGGCTACTAGCCAAACCGATTCAATGAAAATGTTTACAGTCAGTTTCCAAATGGTTTACAGGATCACGCATAGCAATGTTAAGTACGGAAGCAAATAAATAAAATATTTTGTGTGGGTCCATAACAAATGCAAAATTGATAATTTTCCCATGAAGAAATATACTCAGTATGAAATTTGATTACGGTATTATATTTTGTGAAGCTTCTTAATGAAATCTAGAAGTCATATGAACATTAAGTTTAGATATACGCACAACGAATAATCTGCACTTCAGATTTCTATAAGTTTGTACGTGAACGAACTTTCTTCGCTACTGTACAGAGGCATCCCCAGGAATCTTGAAGGGGTGGGAGTGAACCCCCAAGGAAGAGGGAAAAAAATCTTAACCTATATGTGCACTCACGCATAACATAATGTTAGTTTTAAAACTAGTTCAATGGCCAATGGGTAGGGAGAGAGCACTGGCGCGTCACACTCAGAAGTTCCATCATAATTGCTAGAGGGTGGCATGAATAAAGCGGTCACAGAGAGTGCTGGTCGTCAAGTCACTCCATCCACCAAACGTTCGAGGTGTATGACAAATCTCGAACACCCAACTGCAGCACTGTAGTCTAACAGAATTATAATAAAATAAAAGTAGGGTAACCTATCCCTATGTGTTCGATCGATGTGAGTTTGTTATCATAATATACTCCCCTACGATTATGGTAAGGTATATTTTGTTCCTGCATTACTATGTTTATTGCTGTTCACTAAAAGAAACGGGAGCATAACTAAATGCAGAAGTCAATCATACCCTTCGTATCCTTGTAATAAAAAAAACTTGTACTTTTGAATGCAAATTAATAATTATTGGGATACTGTCGAGGTACACTGTGCTGTTCATGTTGTTGTTGGAGAAAGAAATCAGGACGCTCAGTGTCGGGTATTCTGCCTCGGCGCCTTCAATAGTTGAGTTCTGACGTGTCTGCTGCGCACTGGTAATGTGGGTGTATCGAGGCTTTCTGCGATTATTTATAAACGTCTTTACAATTGTAAAAAGTCATGACTGCGAAAGCTAAACACAAAATAAATACTTAATAGCCAAAAAACATTACAATATATCTCTAGGAGCCTGTTCACGTGCGAAACAATTTGTCACTCTCTGGCTATCCCTACAAATGTTATTTAAAGTATCCGCATCCCTACATAGGTTATTTAAAATCAGAAGGATGACGATGATATATTTTACGGATACAGCATCCCATGTTATTATGATGCAAGCAACAAACTATATTTTTGAGCTAAATATTGAACAGCTGCTACGACAGTGGCTTTTTTAGCAATATCTAGGTTCATATATGATACAGTATTTCCCGAAATTCAACTCATAAAAGTTAAAAGGCATTGCACATGTATCTAATAGTGTGTGAATCAAATAGATTAGATGGTCTTTGAGAAATTTACCAAACTGTGTATTTCCTTCTATGTTTTTTGCATCATGCATATTAGAAGAGAATTCATGTCAGAGAAACATTAATCATACTAGTTTTCTTCCGACATCATCGAATGAGTGCGTTCAAACTGAACACGCTTTACAAAATAGCTGCGGCTTACATGATCTCACAGGGAATCAACACACGTTATGTCCCGTGTTGATTTTCGCTAAATATTGACCACAAACAATTTTATGCTCCTAGGTGATCCAGGACCTTTGACAACTTTCCGAATGTCCCTATACAGACAAACTTCTGCGAATGCGCTGACTGCATGTTCAAAAGGATGCAAGATAATTAACAAGAAATTGACTTATCTGACTATCGTGTACAAAGGCTATAACATAGATAATAAATAGGTTACAAGCTCAAATAAAAGATATCAAAACAGTAAATTGTTGTGCAGAAATTTGTTAAGTTTCGATTGTTTTGGTTCTTTCCTAAGCTATCTGGAGCAGGTGAAACCAATAATTCCCATTATTGTGCTGATCTGTCTCAGCAAGTAGATCAGCTGCTATATCTTTTACACATATGAATCAGTAATAAATTTAAGCTCAATATCTTACCGCTTATACCTATACCCATTCATTCATAATGATACCAAGCTGTTTGTCAGGCACGTGTGTCTGCCTGACATTGACTCTCTTTCTGCGTTATTATATAACTTTGGGAGATTTTTTGGTAGTATTAAACTAAAATGAGTGTCTAAATTCGTATGCATACCATAAAAAGTTAGGTTAGGCTAGGTTAGGTCCCATAAATTCCTTATTCTTGATTGGGGGTATTTTTTAGGGTAAACACGTGCCTGACATTGGCTTGATACGTTTAGCGTTGCAGCACCCAAGGAGGTTGTATAGGTGGAGGCTGCACAGCCAGTTGTAGCAACGCTAGCTGGTGAAGCCAAGCCACCGACCACAGCCACGTGGAGGCCGTCATGCGGAGGACCGAAATACTGAAGAATAGATAGGGAAGAATTAATTCCCTGCGCTCTAACTCTTAATAACAAAAATCTATATTAGTATGTGAGATGTCAGTATTGAGTGAAACACAGACCTTTCAAATAAACTTGGTTATATATATTTATAACCACACAATGTTACATTAAAGTTAATTGAAATTAATCAAGTTCATAGACAATTAACGACGCTTCGTGTTATTTACTTGTTGCTGTACATTCGAAGTATATTTCTTTCGCTGCATGGAAGTAGTTTACTTGAAAGTATTTATAAGCAATGCATTTTATCAGAAAGCGCACGTGATTTTTCAAAATAATACAACTTGAATGAATGCATTTGATCGTATGTGGTTGTCTATTAAAAATTTTCTGCTGGGGCAAGTTGTGTGTATTCCGCTTGATGCAATAACGATGGGCTTCCATGCAATTTGATTTTACCAGTTATTGTACCAGGGCCATGCAGCTATAATATAATGTGCAATGTTATATGAAATCTACACAACGAAAAATACACTAAGACAATGCGCGCCATGCATAAGTTTAAAAAAAATCAGGACCACGGTGATAAATATCCACTGTATCAAATAATAATTCAGACATACATGCGTTAGTCAATATATAATGGACTAGACTTTATCCAGTGTTACCGCTTGATATCGCGCAAGACTCGTATACGTTAACTATTTTGTGTCAAATTTCAAGCGATAAGGTTATGGGCTTCCATGAAACTGTAAAGATAACTATTAAGTGGTCAGCTTGAAGTAATATTCAATTCGATGCGGATGTTTCAAGCACGATACTTTTCCGGCGTGTCCTGCAATTTGGCAGCCAACATGCATGTTGTTACTTAGTCGAATCACTCAGTCTAAGCACTGTTCTCTTTCTAAACTGATGATTTAAGCTATACAAAAACACAATATCAATTATCTTCAAATTCTATTATGTTAAACCCAAAGAAAAGTGACTGCTGTGGTATTCGTTCACCACTCAGAGCAGCCGAAGGCATTGCAATAAGCGGGTGTCGTAGCAATCAGTCGTCCCTTTTCGTTCATTTCAATGCATTGCCGTGCGATAGGTTGCCCCTCCAACTGGCTTTCAGCCAGTCCAGCCATGCTTAACTTCAAAGCGGCTGTGCCGCCTCCATCTACCCA
Organism: Gammarus roeselii; assembly: GCA_016164225.1. Lineage (NCBI taxonomy): Eukaryota > Metazoa > Arthropoda > Malacostraca > Amphipoda > Gammaridae > Gammarus > Gammarus roeselii. Next base: position 10,468 of record SDVV010021437.1, read on the forward strand.
ACATCCATGGGAACACCTCTCTGATACACAAGACTGACATCGTGTTTGAAACCGCCCTCCATTCATTACATCCTCCCTGACAGTAATTCACTTAAGCTTCGCTCGTCTAAAACGTCATGTTATAAGTGGAAACCTTTTTTTCCCTTTATTTTCCGATGGTCAAATTTCCATATTTTGCTGCTCAGGCATATCGAAAAATGTGTTTATGCTGGTGATTTTGTCATTTTTATTGTCAATTAGGAGATCTCCTATTAGAAGACTGGTCTTATAATTAGGTTGGAATTTGTTACGGAAATGCGTTCTGGATTGGATTTGAATGCAAAATTTTTGATGACGTTCACATGTTGAGAAATACTAAAACTGCTGAAATGGGTAAAACAGATGTCACAATTTCATATACGATCCCAAGACTCGAGTGACTACCATTGTCTATATCACAGTGCCCATCATAGTTTCTGATCTATTTCTCTATATATGTGCTACAAATCCAGTCTACAGAGTAGGGAAGTTCATGCAAAGTTCTTTCTAACCATTTCTGAAAGACTTCAATCATTATTAACATATCATGATAACATTTGAATTTATCTTCATCTCTATCAACAGATGCCCAGATACTGTTACAAGCAACTAAAAAAATCTGAGTATGTACAAAATCAAAATATATGCTGTGTTGTACACCATGGTAACCTTGTTCAGTTTGATATGATGGGTAGTGCCTACAGGCTATGTGATGTTATGTTGTGTGCAGCTGGATATATATATAGCTGTACAGTCAAATGGGGTATGAAGGACAAAAAATGTAACATCCATCTTTGATCACTTATTTTTGTTAGACAAGTTAAATATATACAAAATAAAATTAAATTTCATTTTCCCTTTTAGGCTAGTGCCAGATTCATTTTTTTTATTTGATTTTTTCCATATAGTTTTTCCCCAAACAACAAGTTTCACATTATACCCCAATAGGGTAAAGGATGAACTGCGTTGAGCAAGCAATGAACATTCATTTCTCACCCCATAGCATTCATTTTCATCCCTCTTCCATTCATTTCTTACCCTTATCTCCTTTTTACCTAATTACTGCTAACCAAATACAGCCATTTCATCTCACCCAACAAAATGTCCCAACAACCATGGCTGCTTATACAGCCTCTAAAATGCAGCAATAACCACAGCTGCTTCTACAGACTCCTAAACCTTTTATCATTATTATTTAAGTGAATTGAAACATTTTCTAGTGAGATCCTTCAAGAAGTCAGTCAGTTGGTCATTTGTCAGTTGGTGAGTGATGTTCATTCATTTGTCAGTTGGTGATGATGTTCAACTCCACAAAGTGTTTTCAGTCAAAGTGAAGCTGCAGAATCTCGAAATATGAACAAGCCGTTTTTGATGTCCGGGATAACAGTTCCATACAAAATGTATCTTGCCTCCCCAATCTCAGCCTCCTTTGCCTAATTATCTGGCCAGGTCCACTGATGGTGATCACTGCCAATGTTCTCTTGCTTGAGGAAGTTGACTTCCATGCTATCTATGTCTGCATGTTCATCTGGAGCCAATGTCTTGATTATTTTCCCCCCTTTTTGAAACTGCTTTTGCTCAGTATAGAACATTGCTACATATTTATTAACAGCTTCTTTGCTAAGCTTTACTAGGTCATGGTGGCTCTCCTTCACTGCTGGTGTGGCATGTTCTTCTTCTTCGGGTTGTATTTCAGTGCTGTTGTTGGATGGTGTTGCTGGCCTTATCAGCTCAGAAAGACTGATGTTGCTGGAGGAGTTGTCCTTTGGTATCAATGCTTGACACTGAAGTGGTCAAGTTATGATCAGAATCATAAATATTTCTTCTCTGGGTAGTTGGTTTGGTGTCTTTTAATTTTATTTCTTCTTATTTTGTCATTTCTTATGCAGGGCTTTGGCATTTTTTTCTTTTTCTTTAATTTACTTTAAACATTCCTTGTTAGTGATGATCTGATCATGCATAGAGAACTTCCTTGATTGAATGCTTTTTCAATTTACTTGCCTCAACACAGTGACATTTTGTGCTCCTTCTAGAGCTTGATTATCCAACTCTGCAATGAGCTTACCTACGGTGCAGGCATCAAGAGCTTACAGCGGGCATGTTATGGTAATGAAGTTTTCAAGTTGGATAATTGGGAAAATCAGGGTTGAATGAAGACACATTGGTTTTATATTTGTCTTTTGGTAGTAGTTAACAAGGCAAAGGTTATTCTAACAATAGAATACTGAGTATAAACACAAGTCACACAAGTTATTTAACAGCCAAAGATATGTAACACGCGTAAGACAAGCGTGTGGTTGGGTGGGGTGTGTGCCTATAGCGAGGGAGTGTGTGGGGTGCGAGGTCTACGACCGATGCCCTGCGGCCGCTGCCAAGTGAGTGGCTCGGCTGCCCCCGAAGGCTAAGTGGGTGGGCCATGATCATGAAATTGAAGGAGATCCTCCAATCGAGGGAGAGGATTCACCCTTTTGGGTCATCTAAGAGGCGGGCCTTCTAATACAGAGACCCCATTGGCAGATATACAATTGAGTCTTATAACGGATTTTGTGGCTCCTCCCATCTTAAAACAATAGAAATAACCCTGCGTTAAACACTGTAATAGGTTCTAGTTTCCCCTTCCCTATCGATGACACGCACATGGCCCTGT
>SDVV010021438.1:0-13132 GCA_016164225.1 Gammarus roeselii
GAACACAACAACCTAATCTCAACAGCTTACATGTTACATCGCAAAATAATTATCTCACCAGTCAGCCACCACAGTACATTCTTCGTCTTTGAAGCGATAGTGGAGTCTTAATCGCTGTATTAATCGCTATATCATGAGTTCAATGTTTTCACAGGGAACGCATCTCACGGTGTCAAGAAGTTTATTACCCTAAGGTCATTACTTAAATAAATTCGATTCGTTGAACAACTGATCACATATGAAAATGGGAATTCTGAGTTCCCAAACATAGAAACCTTGTGTTTCAATACCGAGCTTTATAAATCATGGGTTATATGTCAAATTATGGCCTCATCGTAGATGCAAACCTGAACGTCTTTTCCCTGTTATAAAAAAGTCCGTGTGGGAGAAGCTGTCATTTTGATACATAATAAAAACAATTCAGTTGACCTTCAAGTGAACTTGTACACTTTGATAGGGTTTTTTCAGTCATTTAATTTTTCAAAATGAATTGCTGCTGCAGTATTAAAGTCTGATCATCAGTTGTGTCGACAATCCTTTCTTTAATGCTGCCCATTGTTTGTATATCTTAACGTATCCGTCTTAACGTTTTGACATTTCTCTTGCAGACTTATCTGTTCTACAATCTCTTTCTGTTTAGTCACAATGGCTGCTGCCGCCATCGATGCTTGTCAAATATGTGCAAACTCATTCGACTCAAATTTTTACCAATCTGTGTCCCTCCCTTGCGGTCACGCCTTCTGCCTGCTATGCCTCGTTCGCCTGAGGGCAAGTGGAAAGAGCAAGTGCCCTACTTGCCGCTCCGACTGGGCTGGATTCAATGTTCCAGCCTTTCCCGGAATAGAGGCTCTCGCTGGAGCCCTGAAAGTGGACCAGGAGGATGAAAATTCATGCAAGAAAAAAGACTCTGATGATCGCTGCAATAAACACTCGATGCCTTACGACTTCTGGGTCAGCAACACGGAAGAGTTCTACTGCAGGGGCTGTGCTGCGGGAAACCCTCCTGTCAAACTGGAGTTGATCGAGGACTCCATTCTTAAAGTCAAAGCAGCACTTGCTCGTGATGTGCCAAACGCGAAGAAGGAAGTTGAAAGCCGCGTGCAGGAGATGGATAAAATGCGCGCACAGTTGACCAGTCAAAGATACAGTGTAGTAAAATTCATGAATGCTCTTCAGGCCGTTTCTGACACCCTCAAAGAAAAAATCGAACAGAATTTGACCTTCAGATCACAAGTGATGGAAACTGCTGCTGACCTGAACAAACTGTAAGGAGAGATACATTCCATTAAAACTACCTCCGATCTACACTTGGCAGCAGAGTTTAGGTCCATGATGTAGAAAGTTGCGGTTCGTTTCAGTCCCAGCATCCTTGACCATTCGCAGACTCTGCTGTGCAACATTGCTTGCACCTACAAGGTGAGTTGTGGACATTTCTGGGCTGCCTTGAAATGAAATAGCTATGATAATCACACTTAATGCAGATACAGCTGTCCAACGTTGCTTGACCTTACAAGGTGATTGCGGACGGTTGTGGGCTACCTTGAGCTATGATAATCTCACACAATGCAGACTCTGCTGTACAACGTTGTTTGCACTGTTGAGATGGTCTGTGGACGGTTGTGGGCTACCTTGTGCTATGATAATCTCACTCAATGCAGGTGTATATAATCTAAAAATGTTTTCAAGAGGATAATAATCAAAGTTCATGTCTTTCAAATGGGTCCTACTTAAATATTAAGAGTATGCTTTCTATAAGAGGAAGACATACATATTAGAACAAGTATTTTGATTTAGGCTCATCCAATAGAATTGTATTTTATTTGATTGAGGGGACCATCACCAGTCACCACCGGAGCTCTGACGCTAGTTTGTGTGGGCTTCCCTTGAAACAATTTTCAAGATAGTTCTTATTCTCTTATTTCTGTTCGCTTTTCTTTTTGTTTGGATATATGCACGTTTGTGCTCGTGAAAAAATATTTTGTAATTGCTTTCTTCGTCAATATGCTCGCCTCGAACCGTATCGAATCACCACGGCAAGCAACGATTAGATTCGGATTGTTTTCCGTAGTTTTAGGTTTAGTTTCGCTGTGTTTTTTTAACGGGTTGTATATCACGGGGGTGGGATTGCCAGCCCCAATAACAATCGTCTTCCTTGTATCCGGATTTAGAACAGGCTGGGTATACGACACTGGCTGCGACCCGTACACGTTGTCTACTGCGCTATAATAGGTGTCCTGCGCTATAATAGGTGAAATGTGACGAAACAGGTTGACGTGACCAGATATGGGCCAACACTTATCTGCTCTGCCCTGTGCATTTAATCTGAAACAAACACAGCCCTTCACTAGTGGTTGACATGTTGATACTTATGGACCAGAGCCGATGTGGCGTTTTGTGTTGAAAGTTGGTAAGAGTTTGATGGTGTGCAGGTTACAATGAATATTGATGCACCTTGTTAGCAAATAAACTTGATTTCTGGCGCATAGTTTCTCTGCTCGCAAACTAAATTGTAACGGTAATTTAACAAACATAAGAAAACAGGTCAAACTTTGGTCTGCTAATGAAAAACGATACTCTGCGGCTCGCACTAAGCATCAACAGTATAATTCTGCCAACGGAACAAATACAGAACTTCGTATACTTGACTCTCTTGAATTCTCTTTCTATTGGTCTTCGAAAAAATACAAAACATGGTTAATTAAAACATTGCTGTTCTATGGCCGTATTTACACCTCGACTCGTTCACACATCATCAGGAGGTCAGAAAAGAGGGCAGCAAGGAGTTCAGTGATGATATCACAAAGGAGGTCAGTGAGAATATCACCAAGAAGGTAAGTGAGAATATCACCAAGGAGGTAAATGAGAATATCACCAAGGAGGTAAGTGAGAATATCACCAAGGAAGTCGGTGAGAATATCACCAAGGAAGTCAGTGAGAATATCCCCAAGGATGTCAGTATGTCAGTGAGAATATCACCAAAGTTGTCAGTGAGAATATCACCAAGGAGGTCAGTGAGAATATCACCAAGGAGAAGTGTTCCAGCTGTTTGGCAATGGAACAACGCATGGACAAACTAGCAATAAGAGTTAAACAGACAATAACGAAGATACAATACGAATCTCAGATTGATGTGAAGCAAAAACTACAGCAGCAGCAAAAGAATTGTACAAGATGAAGTCCCTCCAGCTAGAGAGGATATTAAAGCCGTCAAGGAAACCATGGCCCGCTTGGAAGCAGTAGCTTTGACTGCTTACGGGAGCGCAGTAATACACAACGAACGAGCTACGAAGGAGCAACCAGGGATTATTAACACAACGGGCGTAGTTGTATCTCCACTCAACCCAACAACCACCGCGACAACAACCAAATCCATGCAACCCCTCACCACTCACCATCCTCCACCGCACACTCTCGACCTATAACTTCGCATCACCCAACCCCCGAAGCAAACCCCCCAAACCGGCTGATGTAGTTTTTGACTTGCTGGGCGCTCCCGCGGAATTCCACAGAACAGAAGATACGACAAAAGCGTAATGCATAAAACAGTAAGCGACCAAACAAGGGATTAAGAATGGTCCGGCTATGCTGAACAAACAATTTCCAGCCAAAATATCTGCTACTAATTGCAAAGATATGGTAAGTACTTGGGAGGTGACAAGTATCAGAAGGTGGACATAAAAGAAAAAGAACAAGACATCTAATTGGTATTGTCGTAGGACAACTGTGGAGGCCTGCTTCACACGTAGAAGCAGCAGTTATGTCTATCTACGGCGACATCACCGATCAGCAGATATTGAACGAGGTACGACGACCAACAGAAGATGACTGCTACTCAGTTGAAAAATAGAAGCGGCTCGGAAAATTTTCCTCGTTTAAAATTAGTGCAAGCTACCTGCAAATTAAGCGGCTGAAATTGATCGATGTCTGGCCAGCAGGCGCCCGTGCACGTACTTCTACGAGAACAAGAAGTATATTGAGTCCTCGGATGAAAGCTAGTCAACGTGTACTTCCTATCATTCATGCTCTCTAGTATGCCAACTTTATCGATAATCTTCGCTTGGTCACTTTTAACTGCAAGGCCTTTAATAGTGCAGAAAGTGTTGTGAGAAAATCATGTGCAAATAATGATATATGTGCGTTACAAGACACATGCCTGTTCATACAAGATCTCCCTAACAAGATCTACTAGTTTTTTTATATAATATTCTGATCTCAATATTACGTATCATCTGAATATGGAGCCGGTTCATTGTGTACTTCAAACCTCTGATAATATTTATTCAGTTGCAACATGTTCCGGAAAGTTTTGCAATTATGTTCGTTCACATATGGATGTAAAACACACTCGGTCCCATTTCGTCGTTTACAATTTGCAATGAAATCAGTAAGGCTACTCAATCTTATCCGATTATCTTGGCTTACCATCATATTTTGATTAGTGTACATTTCTGAATATATTTAAGATGCAAAACCTAATACCGTACCGCTTGTGTACGAGTAAATATTTTTCATATTATTTATTTAATGGTCTATCTAGAGACGGCTGTTTCCATTCATTTTCCATTTCGTCAATAAACTCAGAAGAAGGTATACTTAGAGGACGTCTGAATGATGGATTTACTTTCTTATGTTCTGATAGAGTTAGTCCGTATGTAAAATATATCAGTAGAATGATGATAGGATGCTCGGGTGATCTTTGCAGGTAGAAGGAATATCAATTCAATTCATTAATGTGTATTTGCCCTATGCAGTTCACCATAACTAAAAGATGGGTTTAGCGTAAGCTGAGAAACTAGACGCTGTATTGAGGGGAACAAATCACGATTATGTTATGGGGACTTTAGCTGCTACCTAGGCAGCAGAACATTTAGCGAATGAACTAGACTCTGTAGATGTTGCACTGCTGCCACAGGACCCACATACTCATGTTAATCACAATGGAAGATCAATTAAGCGGCTCGATCACTTTGCTCTCACACCAGCAATTGCTAACAATGTCACGCGGGCTTATGTTGGGGAATATACGGCCTTGCCAGATCACTTGCCGCTTCATGCAGAGCAGTCACTACGTGCGCTCCCTATAATGGCAGAAGCGGATGCAGCCACTAAATCTATAAACTGGCAGTTCAATGATACTGACAAAACTGAAATGTTTTGGTCAATTCTTTTCAATAAGCAAGCTGTTCTGCCACCAGAGTTGATTCGAATACATGCAAATGCTGATATAGATAAATTAGATGAGCTTCATGAGTGAACATGCAATACAGTTCTGGTCGCTGCGAGAGAAGCATTCGGGATGAAAACGACGCGCGGTATGAACTGGGTCCCGGGCTCTACCAGGCGTGTGGCTGTCTTGCATTACGCAAGCGTCGCGGTCTACGTGCAATGGCGAAATTCTGGGAAACCGCAAGATGGCCTCCTACATAGCAAAAAAACAGAACGAATATCGCCTGCAAATACGCACTTCGCTTGTGTAAGAAATAAATATGAGGACAAATTACGTGCAACTTGTTTGTGTGAGAAAATGATTAATGGCGAAGTATCAATTTCTGGAAAGAGATGAAAAATATGAAACCGAACGACAGCTCTGTTTTTCAATGTGTAAATGGAATAACAGGGGAGGGAAATATTGCTGAGATGTGGTGCAACCACTTTGATGGTATAATTAACAATGTTAACAATGATGCTGGCTTGAATAATGTAAATGAGGCGCATAACCAGGAAAACAATAATAATGATTATGAAGTAAATATGTGGGAACCTAGATCAGCGGTTAGGAGACAAAAAAAATAAAAGCTCTACGGATGGATGGTATACCAGCAGAAGTTTTCATGTACGGTACTGTTCAATTTCTCCATGTCATATCTATTTTCTTGAATGTCTGCCTTAAGTCTAACTACCTTCCAAAGCTATATACGTATGTAGTTGCAAAACCTATAATAAAAAACAAAGACAAAATGTGCGACAGAGGGAGGCAATTACAGACCAATATCAATTGCTACTGCCGCATCGAAGCTACTAGAAAATGTGATTCAGACCGAATAGGCGAAGGTCTCCGAACAACATCAAACCAATTTTGCTTTGAGCTTCAACATGGAACGGAAACGGCAATTTTTAACTTAAAACAGACTATTACTTTTTTGTCAGTAGAGGCTCGCCAATGTACTTCTGTTTTCTAGCTGTCAAAAAAGACTTTGGCCGCGTTAATAATTGGACACTGTTATAAATACTTATTGAAAGCGGAGCACCTGTGTACCTCGTAAAACTACTAAAATACTGGTATGAACAACAACAATGTTCGTACGGTACGGTGGGGAACTTCAACATCAAATCCGTTCCGAACAACCAATAGAATTCGGCAGGGAGGCCTTCTTTCGCCCTATTATTCACTGTGTATTAAGAGATCCTACACGAGCGTCTAGCTCTTAGCCGTGTCGGGTGTCATATTGGCGCAATTAGCTATGCCGACGATATGGTCCTACTGGCGCCTCATGTGGACGCTCTTCAAATTATTCTATATATAAGCGAAGTGGAGGCCGCAACGCTAGATATTGAGCACAATACTATCAAAATTGTTAGTATGCTAGTACAATCACACACTATGCACAGGTTTCAGTTTCAAATGAATAATGTGTTTAATGGAACTCCAATGACTACGCATACAGTTTTCCCTACTTAGGTCACTTGATAACAAACGATCGGCGTGGCAATGCTGATATCTCCAGGCAGCTTCGGAAATACAACGCGGTTGGCATTCAGCTTATAAGCAAATTCATCTTCTGCACGACAGATGTAAAAATACAGCTCTTCAAGACCTACTGATACCCTGTACACTGCAACTTACTTTAGTGTAAATTTACGCGAGTCACCATCAGTAAACTGAGAGTAGCATATAATAATATTTTCCGGAGGTTGATTGGTGTACCTTGAAGAACGAGTGCTAGCTTTGTATTCGCAGCATGTGATGTTGACTGTCTTAAGGTACGAGATAGAAAAAGTACCTATAGCCTCCAGGAGCGTGTTATAAATTCCAATAATCCCTTCCTGGAGGCTTTATGTAATAGTTAAGGATACGAATTATCTCCATGAATAGAGAGGTGGGACAGAATCCTGCCGGTGCAGGAAGATCCCGATATTAATAGAAATAATGTTTGACATTTATCAGCCTTTGCATGCTTTGGTCCTATTGTGCCTACGTTGATGTCAGGCTGAAAGACGTCCCTGATATGCTGGCTGACACGTGGTTATGTGCTTTACCTCTTTAGCATTGAGTTTTATTATATACATATTCATGTGGGAGAGGGACATCCAAGAGCGCTTGCCTAACTTTATTTATGAATCTATGTTGCGTATTGCATGCCTACCGTCATACCTCCAGAGATGTACTTTTGGTGCGTAATATGAGTGTATTGGTAGAAAGGCCCTGTCAAACTGGTTCATTGTAATCACTTTTGTACTATCGGGTGCTTCAATAATGAATAATAATATAATTATTATTATTATTGTTTTGGGTCTGAAAGTAATTTTCTTCATTTTTTCAATCAAGAACGAGCAATGGTTAACGGAAGAGTATTGAACCCCTTCCGTACTCTTCTCCAAGCCAAACATTTTTTTCAGCGTTATTTTTTAATGATAATCAAACATATAAAGAAATTCATTTGTACTAATCCCGTACTTCCTTACAGCGAGTATTTAAACGTCCCGCAACTACTGAGAATCTCCTCGCACATCGTCACTTTAAACATGCCCGGCCAGGATCATATAAGCATGCGTGGCAGAGGCTTTCTCACTCACATAGACCCACATGCAAATTGCTATACACAATATTTTACTGTGAGATCGGAACATGTGTTTTCAGGACGTAACGCATATTCATTGTGTACATCAATATACTCGGTTACCACTTTTGCTCGTGATATGTATTGGAAGGGTTGGTACATTTTTTCATCTAGGAAAGTTAGATGTACGCTACCGTTCATTCATGGTCCCATTTCTTCGGTTTCACCAGGTGGTAAAAGCGTTACATATGCTTAGCTATCAGTGTCGCCCATACACGGTCCCATCCACTCAGTCACACGTTGTGACCTAATTTGACGGTATCGACTAATCAGCACGCTTATTCGGATTAGTTTGTACATATATGCATTGTGTTATTGTACCCAAAAGAATACCGTACCGTTTGTGTATGAGCAAATATTTTATTTTTCATTCATTTATATCAAGTTTATTGGTAAGAACAGATATTACGATACTGAAACATGTGAATCCCACTTCAAACATTTATGTGAAATGAAATACTGAGCAATTCATTTCAACCGGCCTTATCAATTTTTAGATCTGAGTCTAGATACAATAGTGGTTATTTGTTCCGTCTGTTTGGAAACAAGTAACTTCTGTTACGTGCGATGTTTCTTCCATCAGAAATCGACCGCTACTGGGAACGTTCCTTTCATGGCGTCCTTAGTCGACGCCGTTCTCACGGGTAATCCCAAACCACTATGGAAGGTAATGCTTGCCTCACAAAATCTTCAGCCCGGCTTTGACTGGACTGTGGATAACAACAACTGCGATGCCGTGAGGCTGGCACTGTGTGACGAGCAGCCAGGCTTCCATTTTAGTTACAAGCAGCCATACAGCCTGTCACTCATAGAGAGATTCGATGGACGCGAGGCTCTGCCAGTGGCTGCGCTTACCAAAGCTGTCAAGAATAGTACGCTCAAAGCGAAATTTGTCGACACGTTCTACTCAGCTGAAGACACCACGACGGACACAAGGCGACTGAAGACCTTAATAGCAAATAAAAGGTACCTGATCATAAATATATGTTCAAGTCACATAGTTTCCGAAAATGACAACATAATTATCCTCTTTTCATTTAGGTATTAACCATCTTGCATTTCCATTGCAATTTTTGACCCATTTTGATCGTATATGTTTGGCAGCCCTTTTTCGATATGAAATGTTTGGACATCCACATGAACTTGTATTTCCGATTATTTGTGCCGACAATTTCAACACATCTTTTGATATGTCACTATCAATGGGGGTGCAGCCGCATTCTTCAACCTTACCCCTAACTACCAAACCCAGTTTTGCTCTCTCGTCAGCTAGCCGAGTCGTGCTTACCAAGTAGAGGTGTGCAACAACCGGCTACAAAACACTTAATAGTAATAATCGGTAACATTCTTTCTACGCGTGGCGCTGCATTCTTCCAACGAGCCGAACAGTTGAGCCGCGCACTTCAAAAAAAATCCAAGCCATGACAATAAACTACAACAAGACTCGCAGGGTCTTACTAAAGCCTGTCTTTAGAGTTCTTTAGTCAATTTAGGTTCGTTTCCAAGGTGGCAGCAACAACGAGCCTTTAAAACCGGAGCCAACATCACCGGTCACCTAACCGTAGAAAAGATACAATGTTTCATTTTATTTGGTAGCTATTTTGAGACATAATACGAGGCCAAAAATACCACTGCAGATTGATTAATTTGTTATAGGCCTAAGCTCTAATTCTCGGAGATCACGTCTTGGATTAGTTAACATTTGCTACGTGCTAGAAATCCCGAGTACTGGCAAGTGCTGTCGAGCAAATACGGCAGCCTCATAGTGCTGCAAGCAACGGTATGGACCGTTTTTTTTTCTTAAGTGAGATTAAGACAGTAGATGTTTTCTAGGTCTCTCAATCATCATCGCCGACTGAATGCTAGAATTGAGGCATGCCCATAGTGATACTGCATCACGGGCCTGTTGAATCGCTGTCATAGCGGTCAACTGAAGTGATTTCTATTATGTGTTATAATGTATTCATTTTCTAGCAGTTTTCATACGAAGCCCAGAAAAAAATGAAAAATCCATGCAGGTCTCCGGTATTTTCTCAGCCCGGCAAAACAAACGATGCGCTTATCTACGAAAACTTTTAATGATGCCTCTTTAAGAAACTGAACGAACTGTACGTTCTGTAGCGCTTAGACTGAGTGGCGCGCTAGCAGATGGCGCGAAGGCAGAGTAACGAATATTGAGGTTTATACCGGTCATGTCATAATTAGATTAGATTAAATTAAATGCTCCCTCCCCTGTAACTCTCCCGAAATGCGCGAAGCTCATTAAATTTGATATGTTCACACGTTTGCGATAAAAGTGATACCGCCGTATCAAGAATACGGCAAATGGACACAGATCGATTGGTTATAGGCCCCATTCAATATGGCCTGTGAGGGGAAAGCTTCACGATCAATTTTCTTTAAAATAAATAATACATTGTATCCTGGTTAGAGTGAAGTACAGGGTAAAGATTTGCTACCAAAATACAGAAGGGGCTGCCATCTGGAGTATACAATAATGCAATGAAAATTACTACATTTATGTTCCCCGTAGGTGCGCAAGTGGTGAGGCAGCTGAATATGACGCATGACTGAACATGCACCCGGTGTCCGCGGGTAGATAGAAGCCCGCCCCATCCGAAAAAGAATGCATTTCGAACGCAACCATATGTGGATTCGAGATGACGTTACCAAGCGTTACATTGCATTTACTCGCAGTAAATAATGACTTCGAAGTGGTGGTACGGCAAAAATAATCGGGGACAGAGTAATAACCAGCGACATACACATACACAATTTTTGACACGATATTTATCATGAGCATATTTTCAAGCTTTTCTGCAAATGCTCGCGTTATCTAACTAATGAACGACCTAACAGACACATTTGGGGGAGGATGATAATCGAAATGAAGAGATATGCAAGAATCAGAGGTACGTACATGTGTGAGAGAGACATCCTATGATACTCACTCACGGATCGGTCAGATACACGGGATGCAGACACGTCTGCAATTTTTAAAAAGATACATAGGACCTACAGAGTTATTCGACGAGATTGTGATTAATGATAGGTGAAATTTGTTGAAACTTATGATCACATTCACTTTCCTATGACAGATATAATTGAATGCTTTTATGCATTTACAAATACATCAATATAAAGTTTTCGTTTTGATACGCGAATCCTAATAGCGAAATCGTTACTGGTACTGCTAATTTAAAATGCATCACGAACTCAGCTTCTAGAAAGGGAAAAGACTTTATTTCGATTTTCGTAGGCAGCAAAATAAGAGAATCTATGAGCTTCCCGTCAATATAGTGCACCTCGAACACATTTGTTGGGCTCTCCGCGCGTCTCTCTACCAGGGTGTCTCTTCGCGTGTCTCCCCGCGCGTCTCTCTCCCAGGGTGCCTCTTCGCGTGTCTCTCCACGTCTCTCAGCGCGTGGTCTATATATCCGCGCGTCGATTTTGATAGAACTTTGCGGTATTTCGCGTGTACCCTCGGACGAAAGAAGACTTTTTTTTTGCTAGTGAAGGTGCCACCGTTGCCAATTTTATTGACATCTTACGTTTGATTCAAAGTTTTGATTGGGATAATAGTAGATAATTGTTGATTGAGCGAAAGTAGTAGCGATTGGTTCAACTTGAAAAACGCTCATTGGCACCGAAAAGCTAACTTTACCGGTGCTCATGATTCGTTTTCTTTCTCCAGTAAATCATGTGAATGCATTTTGTCACGCTCAAGTCTAGCTCCGCGTGAGCTCATCAAGAACCCGCAAACGGAACGAAAACATGAGAGCGATTTAATTATACGTGGACTGAAGGGGGATAAGTCAGAACGATGTGGGAGTGTCAGATAAAGCCAAATGGGTAGTGATGATGATCAGAGGCGCTTACGCGTATTCCAACGTTTCGTATTCTTGAAACGTTAGAATGATGCATGAAGGGCTTATGGGGTTCGGAGACATCTAAATCTGTCATTGACACATTATCGAGTTACCAAACAAATGCTCGGATTCTATAACAACTGAACGGATTAACACGGCCGCGATTAGATGTGAACTAAGGATAAATGCATGGTTCAAAGAGGTATGCAAGAGTCACGGGATGCCGACACGTCAGCTATTTAAAGAAACAGATGCGTAAGGGATTGTGATTGAAGTAGGGTGATCGTTGAGTTAGTTTGATGATGGGTAACATGACGGTCACGATGGTAAACCTTGATTAATACACCACAAATCTGGGGAATAGGCGTCTAGGGGTATGAGACATGTTGACACTTTACCAGAACCCATTTCAAATGGAATAAAATTAGTAAATATTTGGATAAATTAATATAGGCAACGATATAAAATTTCAGTTTGTGTACGCTACGCCTAACCGTGACATTTTCACGCATACTGCTAGTCAGAGCTTATTTGGAAAAAAAAAATCCCCATTTGAACATGTTTAGAATTCGGCATTACAAAATCACTCTATCGGTCATTTGAAGTGAGAAAACTATATTACTTTTTGTTGATTTTATAGGTTTTCAACATATCAGAGTATAATAATTAGAAATTCGAAGCAGAATGCCAACATTTTGCCACTATCTAAACCCATCTCACGGAATGGCAAGGAAAATATGAAGTATTTCACGTTATCTGTGACAGTCTCTACCTCCTCTTCTCAGTGCTCCTCTTCTAATGTTCTACGGCCACCTGGACCACTCGGCCATCGCTGAGCTGCCTCACACCGTCACCGATCTCGGCCTGGCCATCGGCAGCGCGGCCGACGCGGCAGCGGTCAGCCGCCTGAGCCCGTGGAAGGGGCTGAACTCTATAGGTGGGTGTGTAAGGGGAAGGGGAAGGACCCCAGGGTAGGGTGAAATATGACAGTACCCATTCACATCAATGAGCAAAATGAAAGTAATTTTTGGCATATTTGGAGATTATAAATAGCACATATGTAAACGAAGACGCAGGAATCTCGATTTGTTCACTCCAAAGCAACAGAAGACTTGAAACACTGCCGAATTGTTGCTCCAAATGGTGAGGAACGCGTCCCTCATGTAAACTGCAATTCTCGTTTGATGATTAGGTGTAAGCGTTGGCCAAATTGCATGGTAAAGATTTGAAAATATCTCCAAGTAATCAATAAAAGATTTTTTTAATGAACCATCCGGCTTATTATCTTATGCAAAAAATATCAACCGATACACTGCCAAAATCCCATAAATAGTAGGCGACTATGAAGAACTAGAACCTTCCACTAGAACCTCCAGTAGGACTGGTCATAACTTAACCCTTCCACTCGTTGCATATATATAAATA
>SDVV010021439.1:0-13131 GCA_016164225.1 Gammarus roeselii
GCAACTCGAGAGGTATCAGTCTGTTATGTGTGGTTGGTAAGTTGTACGGGAGAGTGCTGATCAAAAGGATTAAAGACTGTACGGACTGCGCAATTGGAGAGGAACAGTGTGGCTTTAGGAGTGGTAGAGGGTGTACCTATCAGATTTTTGCAGTGAGACTGGTCTGTGAGAAGTACTTTGTCAAAGGAAAGGATGTGTTCTGGGCCTTCATGGATCTGGAGAAGGCATACGACAGGATTGACAGGAAAGCGCTGTGGAGGGTGTTGCGTTTGTATGGATTGGGCGGACATCTGTTGAAATAGGCGCAGAGTTTCTATGCTGACAGCCGAGCATGTGTCAGAGTGGGGAGCAAGGCGAGTGATTGGTTCACAGTGAAAGTGGGACTGAGACAAGGCTGCGTGATGTCTCGCTGGCTTTTCAACCTCAATATGGATGGAGTGGTCAGGGAGGTGAACGCGAGTGTGCTGGGTCGTAGCTTGGAACTGTTGGAAGCGAATGGGCGGAGTTGGCAGTTGAGCCAGTTGCTATTTGCTGATGATACGGCCCTGGTTGCGGATTCGGAGAAGCTATGTAGGCTAGTGTCTGAGTTTGGTGAATGATTGGTTTACAGTGAAAGTGGGTCCGAGACTAGGATGCGTTATGTCTCTCTGGCTGTTCTATCACTACATGGATGGAGTGGTCAGGGAGGTGAACGCGAGTGTATTGGGTCGTGGCTTGCAGCTATTGGAAACGAATAAACGGAGTTGGCAGTTGAGCCAGTTACTGTTTGCAGATGATAAGGCGCTGGTGGCAGACTCAGAGGAGAAGCTGTGTAGGCTAGCATCGCAGTTTGGTAGAGTGTGTGAGAGGAGGAAGCTTCGAATGAACGTGGGTAAAAGTTAAGTAATAATAAGCTGCTCTAGGAATGTCGATGCGAGCGAGGAAGTTCAGTGTTTTAAGTATGTGGGCTCCCATGTGGAGGAGAATGAACTAGTGGAAACTGAAGTGAAGTTGCAAATGAAGGAAGGGTGCAATGTGTTGGGTGCACTGAAGAGTGTAATGAGTTGTAGGTCGTTGGGGATGGAAGCAAAGGAAGGGCTATATGAGGGCGTAGTTTTCTCAACTGTGGTCTATGGGGCTGAGACTTGGGGGATGAGGGCAGAAGAGAGAAGAAGGTTGAATGTCTTCGAGTTTAAATGTTTAAGGAGCATGGCTGATGTGACGCTGAGAGACAGGATCAATAACGACGCGGTGCGAGCTAGAACGGGGTTGAAGAAGTTGGGGGAGAGAGTTGATTCGCATGTTCCGAGATGGTTCGGGCACACAGTGAGGATGGAAGAAGGTAGATTAGTGAAAAGGGTGTTGAAGCAGAGTCGGCCTAGAGGGAAACCAATGTTTGGCTGGATGAATGGTGCGAAGCAGGCGTTAGGAAAGAGAGACTCAGTAAGTAGGTAGCGAGAGAGCGTGCACTGAATAGGCGTGAGTGGCTAATGATTGAGAACGGATGATTTTTGACGCTGCCCTAATATGCTTTCCCGCCCTTAGCATCTCGTTGAGAGACGGGATTGTCGTAGGCGTGTGGGGGCCCGGACATCATGACACAGAAGGGGTGATCGAGTCACACCGTCGGGCCCTGCTGCTGACACTGATCTCGGACCGCACTCATGACCCGGAGGGTGTGTTGCGGGATCTCCAGGCCGGATTCTTTATCGGGCTTAATTGTTTCAGTCTATGAGAGGAATGTAAGGTGCACCTTGCCGTCAGCCACCCTGCTTTCTGGGGGATTCGGCCTTGCGTCATTATCTGTATTACATCGTATTTATTAGGATTATTAAAATTTGAACGATAAACTTTCGATAACAGTATCCTTAAGCTCGTGTTCCCACAGTAAAATTTCCTGTTCAATCAACGGTGCAGTCAATTATAGGCTTGAAATTAATTCCAAAATAAAACAGGTAATTTACTCAAAAAAACGCACAAGATCCGGAGTCTTAAACTAATGCATTAATGTCAATTTTAATCACGAAACTAGTTCACTCCATAATATATATCCTGAGCTGTGAGACCGCATGACTTTTTAGCCGTGAACATACGGTAAATGGCCTCTCACCTTAGCCTCGTAGGTCACGCAGGACTGAACATCTTCAGGCTGGCCGTAGACGACGAGTAAGCGGTCGCCAATAGCGATGGGCACGTGGCTTGGCAAGCCGGCGTTGACACACCTGACAAACACAGGACACTTCAATATTGAACATAATTTGACAATACAGCCAAACCGAACTAATAATTGTTTTTCAAACTAATAGCTTTGACAACACTGCCATCCCGACCTAATTATTTGTTTTCAAACTTACAGCTTCCCTATAAATGAACTTCAAGTTTTAGTTATACTCGGAATTGACACCAGTGGGATAAGGAATTCAAATGATATGATAGCTTTTAGCAGCCTACCTGTTCTAAAATGAGTTCGGTGGGAAATTAATAACCTTGAAACAGCTTATAATGTAGGAAATTAAAACCCACAGCGTAGTGAAATTTTAGTAGCTGGCATGCAATGTTTTATTCCGCTTATTAGGCCCTCTTCGGGGCGTTTGTTGGCAGACGCGACGTTGCCTCTCGAATTACCAAGTTGCACAAGCTTCTGATTTTTATTCAATAAAACGGTAAAAAAAAAACTTACACGTTGCCTTCGTTGTCCAAGACGCCCTCACCCTCGAGCCTCTTCTTACGACCTTTCTTGGCTGCTTTGCCATCGGTGTCGTCTCCAACGGATGATCGGAGACAGCCACCCCTCGTCAGACCCCTACCCCCACGGCCGAAGCCACGCCCCCCTCCCCGCCTCTTAGCTCGAGAGCCCTCTCCTCCACCCCCGCCGCCGCTGGCAGAGCTGTGGCACGACTCGTTGTCTTGGCTGTCGGAGTCGTTGTCGAGGTCCAAGGAACCACCAGCAAAAGAAGCTCCCTGAAGGAGCTTTCTCCGGGCCGTTGGGGGTGCAACTGACGTAGTGGAGGTGGGGGATAAACTAGGGGTGGAGGACTGAGTGGACGATGCCTTGCGAGTGTTGGGATGGAGGGAGTTAGGAGGGAGAGCAGTGGTTGGTGGACCAGGCTTTTCGCGGTTTTCTTCTCGGTGCTTAGACGCTCGCGTACGAGTTGCCTGTAATAAAAAATATATTTACAGCAAAACAAGAAGTAACAAGAATTTAGTAATCGAATTAAGGCACTGAGGTCATTATTCCACTCTTCAAAGTTACTTTAAGGAACACTACACTATGTACAGGTAAAAGCAGACATGTGCATTTACGTGATGAAGCCAACTATTTTTCAGGGCCTTTTTTTAACATGTATTCTGTCTAACAACACGGTTCATCGCCTCTTTCAGCTCACATTATAGAAGAAATTAAAGAAGAATATAGTTATTTCAGTCTTTGATAAAACTTCTTTCGACAAATATTGACTAGACAAGTAGACAAGCGCATTATACGGGTTAGGCATTTAAAATCGCCATAATTCCCAACTGACAACTGTTCGGGATTTGACTAGGGCAGGTAGTTTAAATTCGTATCTTTGAACGAAGGCTTTGCACCTGATGACACTGAATAGAAGTTTGGAGGCCTATCGGACATTGCACAAGTAGACGAGCGAAAGTATCGAAGAATTCATGGTTTTTCACAACTACGTGGCTTTGTATTCATAATTAGAATGATCGAGTTTACTACTGCGTGGATTCAATATCCTAGATGATGCGAATGTCAAAGAAATGCACGGGTGCCAAAAGAGGCACATCAAGTACTAAGTTGCTGAGGCCAAATGGTCCCATCACTCCCTGGGTGGCAGGAGAGCCCAAATAATTAGCAGTCAGTCGTCCTTTAAAAGTGACGGGGGCACTGTACCTTAACACCAGTTGAGGCGGAAGATGACGGAGAGGCAGGTAGACAAAAGGAATAAAGAGATATGTTGAAGAAAATATGAAATGAATATAGATACAGATACAAACACCAGGCCGTATCCCCCAGAAAGGGGGGTGGCCGACGGCAAGGCGCACCTCACACCCTCACACAACTTAGCCCTTTTGTGATAAAGGGTCCGGCCGGTACCCACTCAACATACACTCTGGGTGACGAGCGCAGTCCGAGGATCCGTCGTCAGCAGCAGGGCCCGACAGTTTTCACTGGTTTATCCCCGCCGCGAAATGAATATAAGATGCAAATATATTAAATAAAAGTTAAATGAACTCATGATGACGGAGAAAAAGCAAAGGGTCTCGAAAATTGAAGTCAGCAGGAAATAAGGCTGTTCACCCCCCTCCCCCACTGGATCCGTGGCTCGGTATAATGTAATGCTAATTTGTTACGGTAATTCTTGTCGTTGTTACTCGTTAATACCCCTTCTAAAGCCATTGGTTCACGGGTCGCACGGGGTCACGATCCAACCGGGGGGTGAACACCCTATTTTCCTTTCGGACCCTTTCACTCTTCACTATCTCTTCTTCTCTACCCTTTCCTGGTTATGCTATCACCGTGTTAACTCCTTTTACCTCGTCTGTTTTGTTAAAATTCCATTAACTTATCTCTCTTTTTCTCTTGACAACTTTCCCCCATAGTTTTTTTTCCTTTACTTTATTCTATTTTTACTTTATTTTACCTTTCTTTTCCTACAACCTTCGCCGTTTTTTCTTTATCTAAAGAATTTCTCTTGCTTTATATCTTTCTTTTATTAATTACTTCCTGTTTGTTATCCTCGTGTTTCTCATATTTTTTTCATGCATGTTTTCTTGAATCTGTACTCACCAACTATCAAGGTGGCCAGAGTAAATGATATGACTGCATCAGGCCTCTGCGAATTGGTGGACCGGTGGGTGTGACAACCTTCAGCGAACCCGTTGCTGGGGTAAAGCTGTTGGAAGGTCATGCTTAACCGTCGGAATACTATGTTGCAGGGGAAACGAACCTCACATAGCTTACAAGTGGTGCTCGTTGGAAGAGCCAGAAAACACTTGCTATATGCGCTCCGAGGTGGGCGTGGGCATGTTGAGGGGGCTCCTCGGAACTCTCATGGATTCTTTAATAGAAATTTAGCTAATTTTGACGACCCAGACTTCTCCATTGGACAACTCTTCTGAACAACGGCTATCACAACAACAACAACGGTTATCGCAAGATAACGACGCATCAGCGTCACCATCTGGTGGACGCTCTTCAACACCGCCATCACCCGGCGGTCGCGCCCAAGTAGTGGAAGTAGACCCCTTCCATCCCAGGCTGCCTGATGGAAAGATGATTAGTCAACAGCAACCTTCCCCCACTTCTGGTGGGGTGGACTTTGGAAACAAGACACACGACCGTGACGCGGGTGCGGTATATGCTGCTCCAGGAGGAAAGCCCGGGAGAAACCGCCGCAATCGTGTACGACCCCATGAACGATACGCTGAGAATCAGAAAATACTTGAAAATCTTTTTCGAAACAAAAACTTTACCAAGTTCTTCACCGTCAAAGCAATCTCGGGAGAGAACCTGGACGATACTAATACTATACAAGCTAATTGACAACTTTGCGTTGCACTGGGGGGACCCCTGAAGCGCATCAGTGAGCTTAAGAGTGGCTCCCTCCTGGTGGAAATTAAAGATGAGGAGCAAAGTAGAAACAGTCAGAACCTAAAACAACTAAATAATATACATGTAAAAGTTGATGAGCACCCTACTCACAACACGATACAAGAAACCATCTATTATAAAAACAGACCAAACCACTCCGACGACGATATTCTTAATGAACTCGCGGATCAGCAAGTCACCGAGATATTCAGAGTGAAACGACGGTGAAGCGGAGTTGAGGAGTATTCTGGTGTCTAGAACCTCACCTTTCTGAGCTGAAGCTCTGTTCTTTACCTCCTGGTGTCTACATTGGTTGGACCCAGTGCTCGGTTCGAAAATACATCCCTAATCCCAGAAGCTGCTACAACCGTCAAACGTTTGGTCATGGAAGTAATGCCTGCTGATTGAGTAACATAAGAAGTACATGCTTCCGCTGTGGTAAGGAGACACCAGGCCACAAGTGTGACCGACCTGCTAAATGCGCTTACTGTTCAGAGGACCATCCTGCGTCATCACGCGAATGCTTCTATTACAGACTCGAAAAGGAGATACTCGCAGTTCAAGCTAGAGAACGCCTTTCTTACCCCGAAGCCATGAGACAAGTAACCGCCCAATTCATCCGCCCGCTTGCTAGCTTTGCTGCAGTGACAGCAGGAACACATGTCACCAGGGTTCCTTCTAACCTACAACACGATGCCCTTCATCCTCCTCGAAATCAAGGAAGCCCACGACGACAGTTATTCGCTCTGTCCGGAAACGCAGGAACTCCGTCGGAGATACCTTCCCTCACTACCACCTCTCCCCGTTCATCACTTGCTGATCGAACTGCAATGGAAGTCCCAGACCCGAATCTGGACAACGACCTGCCTTTATTGGAAGCAGCACCACATAAAGAAACGCTGCCACCGCAACGCGCTCCTCGCCAGTCACACGAGACGAAAAATCCGGGATCTGTCACCAACGCTTAAACCCGCCTTACTACAAGCCCAACCAAGATTCCCCTTGGTAAACGCTCAGATGTCATTCTGGTGCCTTTATTAGGGCACCAAATGCCTCTTCACCTCTGCCGCGCTTAGCCGCTCCAGATTATAATCCTACGGGAAATGCGCCAAACACAGTATTGAGTGATACCCACCCTACACCATCATCACCGCAGGTCGTGGAAACTCGCTTGCCGCTTATTAGCGCTAAGCGCACTGACTCGACCTGGACGATGAGGATCCAAACGGAAATGACCCTTCGTTGACTCGTAGCCAAAAGAGAAGTTCCAGCGATACTCGTCGAGCGCGGTCGACAGGTCGTGAGTGACGTAGTCTACAAAAGCGATATATAATTAGACGTTATCAACTCAAGCCTAGACCTTAAATTTTTCTAATCTAAACCACACTGTCTGATGCCCTCGGCCTTCAATGGAACATTAGAGGTATTGTGCTAACTATGCTGAACTATTGAAACTAACCCAAACCTATAATCCAATGGTAGTTTGTCTCCAGGAAACTCTCCTGGGACTATACAAACCACATTTACCCGGTGGGTATAAAGCTCACTTCACCTCGCAAACTGCCGATGCTCGACCGGGCACTGGCCTGACTACAATAGTAAATCAAGCTATCACATGCACTTCAGTCCCTAGACAAACAACTCTGCAAGCGTGTCTGGCCCTGACGTCAACTGCTCAGATCTATTGAGCCCTAAAGGTCGAGGATACCTGCAGCTTGCCATTGGTCAATTCAAGCAAAGTTGCGAGAAATAGCTGGTTTCAGGTACTGGGAGTATAGCAGGTAGAGCTAAGCAGGGCCAGACGTGACCGTGAAAGGTCGGGAGGCCTCAGGCATCATGAAAGGGTCAAAAGGACAACGGAAGGAGGTTTTTGTTTCATACGTGCTATAGATGTGCGTTATATTACAAGCGTGAATTAAGTTAAATGATTAGAAAGTTTCTGTATGTATTTAGGGTAATGAAGCTTCAGTGCACGATACTTAGGATTTATGTAGGGGTAAAGAACTTTCAGAGCAAGTAACTTAGGATTCTTTCGTCTTTCTGTTGCTAGGGTGGGTTCAAAGATTGACGATCTGACGGACCGTATAAACGATAGTGCACCATTTGTGATACAGGACACGAGCAAGTGCTGTTTCGCCCAATCTTTAGAGTCTATGCTGACGATCTGATAGCCCGTATAGACGATCGTGCCACCGCTGTTGCATGACACGAGCAAGTGCTGCTTCGCCCCCATCGTCAGAGTATATGCTGACGATCTGACAGCCCGTATAGACGATCGTGCCACCGCTGTTGCATGACACGAGCAAGTGCTGCTTCGCCCCCATCGTCAGAGTATATGCTGACGATCTGACAACCCGTATAAACGATCGTGCCACCGCTGTTGCATGACACGAGCAAGTGCTGCTTCGCCTCCATCGTCAGAGTATATGCTGACGATCTGACAGCCCGTATAGACGATCGTGCCACCGCTGTTGCATGACACGAGCAAGTGCTGCTTCGCCCCCATCGTCAGAGTCTATGCTGACGATCTGACAGCCCGACCACCACTGTGGTGCGATACGCAAGCGATATCATGTCGCCCCAGCGTCAGAGACTGTGATACAATATCCAACGTCATGTCTCTGAGCCGGCCAACCAACGATTGGGTGAGCGACTCAGTTGTTTTGGGCCACGTCTATTAGATTAAATACCATGTCGCGGAACACAAGTATAAACATGCAAGCGTTGTACAACCTGACGAAAGCGTCATTCTTTGGTATAACATTTTCATTGAATACATTTGCTGTTGTGCCCCTTGTTTTATTCGCGGTGTAATGTTCAAGGCTCCTGGTGATTGATTCAAAACTTTTGCAATTTGTTGAAGAATACAAACCAATGATACTGTTACTCTGCTTTTACTCTGAGCTCGATGACTCTTCAACAAAATTGTGTTTAATTAGTTTTGTAAATAAAATTTGTGGCTCCTCTAGCAAGAATTATTCCCGTTCAATCAATTTATTATTCAACCTCTATGATTTTCCTGTCTCGTATTATCACCTGTAGCACTCTTTCTCTATCACCATTTATTTTTTCTTAATTCACTCTCTTCTTTTACATTACATTCGAGCATCCCGTGACCCTATCAGACTCCTAAGGGAGGTTTGTATACAGGGCGTAATCAGGCAGAAAACTTACATCGATTCAATAATTTGACCAGAAGTACAGCAACCAAAACTCACCTTGACAGTTCCGCGGTCAGTAGCGATAGAGGCCGAGTCATCGTCGTCCTCTTCAGACTCAGTGTCTTCTTTGACTAGCACGCTGGCAGGCTCCTTCTTAATGTTAGTGTTACTACTAATGTTGGGGGCAGAGCAGGGCCCTCCACGACCTGAGCTAGAGCGAGTACGGACCTCGCTGCCTCCAGCATCTCCTCCCCCTACTCCTGTGGCTGTTGAGCACAAGTTGGTAGCACCCCCAGCAGCTGCGTCAGGATCAGCTCTGCAACTACGGCCATTACGGCTACTGATGTTTTCGGAGCCGTCCCCACCACTGCAGATGACTGAGGTGGCAGTGTTGGGGCTGGTGGTGCTGGAGCTGCTATTCTTGCTGTTGACTGATGTGTTGGGGACAGTGGGTGTGTCGCTTCTGGTGGAAGAGCCTCGACTGCCTGCGCCATGCCTGAAATATTAAATTATATTGCAGTGACATAAATTTTTAGCGCGTTATAGTAGTGTCCTTCCGGCACCGAACGCTGTGCCTCGAAAAAGGACGTTAGTGTTGCGTACTGATGAGTTACGGTAGTTCTTGTCGCTGTTACTCGTACTGATACCGACATAACGTCACAATCACTTAAGACATGATTCGGTTTCCACCGGAATAAATTACGTCTTCACTGTTAGTTGCTGTTACTCGTACTGATACTGACATAACGTCACAATCACTTTAGACATGATTCGGTTTCCACCGGAATAAATTACGTCTTCACTGTTAGTCGCTGTTACTCGTACTGATACTGACATAACGTCACAATCACTTTAGACATGATTCGGTTTCCACCGGAATAAATTACGTCTTCACTGTTAGTCGCTGTTACTCGTACTGATACTGACATAACGTCACAATCACTTTAGACATGATTCGGTTTCCACAGGAATAAATTACGTCTTCACTGTTAGTCGCTGTTACTCGTACTGATACTGATATTACCTCACAATCACTTTAGGCATAATTTGGTTTCCACAGGAATAAATTACGTCTTTACTGTTAGTCGCTGTTGCTCGTACTGATACTGACACTACATCACAATCACTTGAGAGATATGATTTGGTTTTCACTGGAATAAATTACATCTTTACTGTTGGCTATAAGTCAAGATGAGGCGCTCTCTAGTCATTATTTTGAAGCCAGAAAACCATGACGCTGAGTTGCATTGTTATGTGTGTAATGTGCCTTATATAACTATACATTTAACTATGTATAGTCACTGCTTTCAGTGACAACGGATTTTAAGAATGTTACCAATACACACCACTTGCCATTCCTGTATCCCAGGCTATAGCGGCGAGGCGACCACAGCGTGTACTAAGAGTAGGTGTATCAATATAAGAGTTTCGTGTAATTGTACGCATTAGAGACCAAAGTATGGTTTAGAATTGATAACCTGGGCAGTACTAATAACAGGCTATCACCCGACACTTGTCTTCACGAAAGGCCAATAGACTTCTTCATGTATTTGTATTCTTCTGAGCCTCGGCACTATCCTCACTCACTTTATTCTTCATTCCTTCTATATCTTGTTTACTATAACTCAGCTATGGTGATATCTAGATTGGTAACTAGTTTCAAGTCTATACGTGATGGATTTTGATTGAAGAATTCATTACTGTCAGAGTTGGAAAACATATTATTTCAGTTTGGAGCTACCCTATCTTTAGAGGCTGTGGTCAGGTCCAGCCGTTCACTTTCGCGTCCGCCGGCTAGACGAGCCCTCCTCGACAGGTGCCAGCAGAAAGAGGCGGTCACCGTAAAAGAACCGATAAGTTGAGTATTTGGGTTTTAGGACCATTGATCCATATGGAGTAGTGTGATAGGATTTCACAGACCCATTGATGAAAGATCCTTAGCACTTGTGAGTTTTATCAAATGTATTTCATGAAATAGTTCATTAGGGGGTTTGTGAACAAAGAAACACAACAGCATTACCGTTACAGGTCAGTATGACTTCCTCTCCCAGAATGTCCAAAGCAAGGTTATTGAACTCAAGTTAACATGATACAGAAAAGGCAGATGATCTTTATATGGTTGATAGAGAATAGTGAGGGGCACTGGCCTTAATTAAAGCCAGATATCTCGCGAGGCTCATTAGATTGGGAAGTGATCGGGTTACTAATGTGCAGCATCAATATCCTTTGGGTGTCGAATATAAAAATAATGCACAAGTGCTGCAGTCGCTAGCTCCTAGATTAGATTGGAGTGACAAGGAATTTGAGTGAAATAGATAGCAACTCCGCAAGTGCTGGGAAGATGAACACACAGATACAGACACTAGGCCGCATCCCCCAGAAAGGGGGGTGGCTGACGGCAAGGCGCACCTGACACCCTCATACGCTCACACTCACACAACTTAGCCCTTTTGTGCTAAAGGGTCCGTCCGGTACCCCCTCAACATACACTTTGGGTCACGAGTGTAGTCAGAGGATCCGTCGTCAGCAGCAGGGCCCGACAGTTTTCACTGGTTTACCCCCGCAGCGTCATGTGACGGGGGTAACCCCCCCCCACGACCATCCCAACAGCGGGATGCCAAGGGCGGGAAAGCACATCAGGGCAGCGTCAAAATCAACCATTCTCCACTCACGCCTGTTCATTGCACGCTCTTTCGCCACCTCCACATTCATGTTTTTCCTTCCCAACGCCTGTTTCACACCATCCATCCACCCAAACTTTGGTCTACCTCTAGGCCTGCGACCACTCGCCTTCGCATTCATCACCTTTTTCACCAATCTTCCTTCATCCATCTTCTCCATGTGCCCGAACAATCTCAGAACACACAAATCCAATATGTCCTTCAACTTCTTCACCATCCCAGTTCTGATTCGAACCACGTCGTTGGTGATCCGGTCTCTCAGCGGTACTCCAGCCATACTCCTCAAACATTTCATCTCGAAAACATTGAACCTTCTTCTCTCCTCTGCTCTCACCTTCCAAGCATCAGCTCCGTAGAGCACAGTTGGGACAACAACCCCCTCGTATAGCCCTCTCTTTGCTTCCACCCCTACGTCCTACAGCTCATTACACTCTTTAGTGCATCCAACACTTTACACCCCTCCTTCACTCGCGCCTTCACTTCAGTTTCCACTAGTTCAGTTATCTCCACATGGGAGCCGGGATATTTAAAACACTGAACTTCTTCCATGAGCTCTCCATTTAGGGTGACACTAATTATGCTCGCATCGACAGTCCTCGAGCATTCATTACTTTACTCTTACCCACGTTCACTCGAAGCTTCCTACTCTCACACACTCTACCAAACTCAGACACTAGCCTACATAGCTTTTCCTCTGAATCCGCAACCAGGGCCGTATCATCAGCAAATAGCAACTGGCTTAACTGCAAACTCCGCCGTTCGCTTCCAACAGTTCCAAGCCACGACTTGGCACACTCGCGTTCACCTCCCTGACCACTCCATCCGTATAGAGGTTGAACAGCCAGGGAGACATCGCGCAGCCTTGTCTCAGTCCCACTTTCACTGTGAACCTATCACTCACCTCGCTTCCCACTCTGACACATGTTCGGCTGTCAGCATAGAAGCTCTGCACCGCTTCCAACAGATGTCCGCCCACTCCATACAAACGCAACACCCTCCGCAGCGCTTCCCTGTCAATCCTGTCGTATGCCTTCTCCAGATCCATGAAGGCCCCGAACACATTCTTTCCTTTTACAAGGTACTTCTCACAGACCTGTCTCACAGCAAAAATCTGATCGGTACACCCTCTGCCACTCCTAAAGCCACACTGTTCCTATCCAATTGCGCAGTTCGTACAGTCTCTGATCCTTTTGATCAGCACTCGCCCG
Source organism: Gammarus roeselii (assembly GCA_016164225.1). Classification (NCBI taxonomy): domain Eukaryota; kingdom Metazoa; phylum Arthropoda; class Malacostraca; order Amphipoda; family Gammaridae; genus Gammarus; species Gammarus roeselii. The sequence goes on from SDVV010021439.1 coordinate 12,623, forward strand.
TACAACTTACCTCCCATTCACAACAGACAGATACCTCTCGAATTGCAGCATTCATTTTTATCTCTTTTGCCCATATATAGCGGAACAATGCAGGCAATGCGCCACTCCATCGGTACCACACCTGCCACAAAACACAACTTCAGTCCTCACCAACCATTCGACAACCGCTACTCCACCCTTCTTTAGGCACTCGGTCACAACGCCATCAGAACCAGGGGCTTTCCCTGCTATCATCACGTCCACCGCCTCTTCCCAAGTAATGTCCGCAACAAATCTTCCTCCCAAAACTGGCATCCGAGCACCACCACACACAGCAACAATGTCAGCCTCTCTGTCATCCTCGACATACAACAACTCATCAAAATACTCGGCCCACCTCTTCCGTACATCACCACTTTCCAATAACAACTGGCCGTTTTCATCTTGCACCACTTCCTTCTTTCCGGTCTCTCCCTCACTTCACCTCTATCCAGAACACCTTTTTGTTCTCCTCAAAATTCTGGCACAAC
>SDVV010021440.1:0-13131 GCA_016164225.1 Gammarus roeselii
TTTGTTTAATCCAATATTAGAATTGTCATAAGCGTACAACTATTATATCATACAAATCCGTTCTGCTCGAACACTGTTAATTTTCATAGTAGGAAAACTTAATCTCCATTATCGTTCGTCTTTGTTGCCAAATCGAACTATATAATTAGTTGGCCAGTAAAAGAGTTTATAAAAAAATCCTTATTTCGAATAATGGGACAAATGAATTCCTGACCACAACACATTTCTTATTTCGGCATTTGTTTTGAAGTTTTAACAGCGCCCTTTCAAAGATCCGAGTAAATGATTCATGTTTCATTATATGAAGGAATAATACAAAAAACAACTACCATGAGAATGTAGACAAACAAGAATGATTCTCATACGAGAGTTGATCAGTTCATATTTTCCCGGTAAGGTCACTATTCTACTCCCAACAAAGTTGAGTAAAATGCACTTGAACATACTCTTGTATGAGAGTGTGTTCTGCTCCTCATATCGCTACCATAAGAGACTCATGATGTAGCCCGTGAAAACTTCATTCGCTGATGCACCCACAAACACTCCTCTGCAAATCCTCACCCTCTCTTCCATCGATCCCTGTAACTCCTCTCCATCATCATCCTCTCTTCCATCGATCCCTGTAACTCCTATGCAAATCCTCGCCCTCTCTTCCATCTATCCCTGTAACTCCTCTGCAAATCCCCACCCTCGCTCCCAGAGAACCCTTGTAACTCCTCTGCAAATCCTCACCCTCTCTACAATCGATCCCTGTAACTCCTCTCCATCATCATCCTCTCTTCCATCGATCCCTTTAACTCCTCTGCAAATCCTCGCCCTCTCTTCCATCTATCCCTGAAACTCCTCTGCAAATACCCACCATCTCTTCCAGAGAACCCTGGTAACTCCTCTGCAAATCCTCACCCTCTCTACCATCGATCCCTGTAACTCCTCTGCAAATTCCCACCCTCTCTTCCAGAAAACCCTTGTAACTCCTGTTGAAATCCTCACCCTCTCTTCCATCGATCCCTGTAACTCCTCTTCATCATAATCCTCTCTTCCATCGATCCCTGTAATTCCTCTGCAAATCCTCACCCTCTCTTCCATCAATCCCTGTAACTCCTCGGCAAATCCCCACCCTCTCTTCCAAAGAACCCTTGTAACTCCTCTGCAAATCCTCACCCTCTCTTCCATCGATCCCTGTAACTCCTCTCCATCATCATCATCTCTTCCATCGATCCCTGTATTTCCTCTGCAAATCCTCATCCTCTCTTCCATCGTCGGCTTTCCCTCTAATAACTCCCGAAAAAAAATCGTCTGGCGTCGATCGTTCGTTATGTCATGTTTACAATTTATCTGTTCCAGCTATGGATGAGGTCCACATTTTTTTCACCGGGTTGATGAGAGCAACTTTTTGATATATTGATAAAATTAGGATGAACATAGAGGAATTTACTGTCGAAACTACGAACAGCAATATGAACAATGAATAGGCGGAAGAAACATTTTTTTTTAATTCCATGTCAAGTGCAGAGGACTGTCGGGGGTACGGCCTAGCCAATTGTGTATAGTAGTGAGGCGGACCTCTCAATCATATACAATGTGAGCTATAGCCGAATTGAGATATGTGCGAACATGGACGATTATGAAGACTCATTTCTCACGTCATATGTCCTCATGAAGACACTTCATACGTCTTATGTCCTTTGCGTGGTAGGATATAAGTTTTTGAAGAGAACGGAGAGAGTCTCAGATAAATGGAAGAACATTATTTTGGATGAGGAGAAATCGAAATTAATGACGTTAAAGCGTGATACCCGAGCAATATGTCATTTTTCAGCCTTTACGCAGTCCGACTTAAAATGAATTTCAAGCTAATACGTTAACAGTTTCCTTTCATTTTGAACACCATGACAGTTGATTGTCAAATGATAACTCATGTCGGCCTAATGGGATGGTAATCAATCGACAAAGATGTGACAGGACCCTAAATTAAATGCACGATTCGAGATCTTTAATCACTTCACTAATTACTGAAACAAGCTGCATTTTTTTTCTGTTCATTCGAAGCATTGAAAACGGAGTCTATTATCGGACTGCACTGAATATGGTTCATTGGTGTGTTGATTCAATGTTGTACAATTTTTCCTCTCCAAATTTGTGAATTTCATTTCGTGTATCGAGAATTTTACGCGCATAATATCATTGGCTTAACTAAATTAATTACTTGGTTGAATATTGATCGCTTAACTGAACATATTTTTTATATGGCCTCTCATCCAGTGCATATGATGTGCTTATTCAAATTACAAGTTTCCATTATTTTACTTGAACAGTTTAGGATAACGATTATTGCAAGATCCAGCGAACAAACTTCGGTAGCAATTACGATGAAAACACAACTTGTAATTTCTCTTCTCAATGCATCAGCTCAGTATTTTCCTTAGTGTTCACGTCCCTGAATGATGCCAGTTACTGAAAATACTGACAATAGTGCTTGCAAGAGGGTGCAGCAAAAAAGAGAGCGAATGACCGGTCTGATAAGTCATGATGGCGGAAATCTTCGGGCCAGGGGAGAGAAAGAAAGTCCAGTGCCCATAGATTCTTTCCACCACTCTCAAAAGTCGTTTTCCTTGGAATGTTCTCCTGCAAAGTCCTTGTAGGCTGTTTTTTGTTCCAATTAGGATGAGATAAGCTAGGTCTGAGAACAGCCGTGAGCAAGACTTTATCAGTGTCTTTTTGTTCGGTTTTCACCTATTCATTGGACTTTTATATAACGTACCGTGACCCGTGAGGATGGCATTAACATAGACACCTTCGTAGATCTTTCTATTCGTCTGAAGATACAGTAGTACGTCTTGTATACACATAACTATATTATTAAAGTTGATAGAAAGGGTAAAACTCTTAATGTTTAGTGTTCGTAGCACTGGTAATTATTTTTCCGTATCGTCTTCTTCATTTAGGAAAAATATTACAATGTTGTTTATATCCAAAATAATGACATCTTGTTTATCTGAATTTTATCTGGAAATTATGTACCTAAGCTCTGGAAAACAAAATTTGATTTCAGATGGTCCCCCTCATCTACTGGACAGGGCGTTGGCAAGATTTCGATAGTCCGCACTTGAGGTAAAAATCGGACGTGTAGCTCTGTTTTTTCCATGCTTATTATAACTGAATTATAACCAAATACGCAATTGATGAAGGGATTATTTAAATCATATGAGTAATTCCGGAAACACCTTGATTTTGCTAGGTGAATGGAACAAATGCGTACATTAAAATTCGTTCAGCAGCTGGAAACATTTGGGGGAGAAGAATTTTGGGAGATGTTTACGAACTCACTGCTATGCATTTGGTCCTGCCATATGTGCGTCGTTCCAGACACACCCCTTCACCAAGTGTCACTGGCCTTGCCACTGGTTTGACCAACAAGAAGGCTTGTGGCATATTTACATTCTTGGGATTATCGGCAATGCTCGCGGCGCTGCGGTCCTATATCAGCTATAACATAACTGATCGGCCTTAACAGTGCTGCGGCCTCATCGGTACTGCGGCCTTATCGGTGTTGCGGTCTCATCGGTGCTGCTGCCTTATTGGTGCTGCGACCTTATATCAAGTATAATCTAACTGCTGTGATCTTATAGGCGCTGCGACTTTACATCAGCAATAATAGCTAGAGCTAGAAAACGATTACACTAACCTAGTCTCCTACTATATTAATATTTGCGTTCTATATTTATGATAGAAAATGCGGATATTCCTAATTTCTAGGATTTCATAGCGGAAAGACAAATTGATACCCTCTGCACAGTAAACTTTTCCTCTGACGATGGTAATAAATATGAAGATACATTGAGAGGCACAAAATATCCTTGTCCAGACCAAGTTAATCCCAGAATAATGAACGTCGGATTGTCGGACAGTTATCAAACATTTACACCCAATCTCTCACAAATGGCAATTGACTCTCAATGGAAAGTGTCTAACGTCACTCCAGTTTTAAAAAAAACTGTGACAAAAAGTGTCCCGGCAATTACCGTTCCAATTTGTCTCACAAGAGTTAATATGAAGGAAAGTTTGATAACGGATAAAATTAGGTGACTCTCAGCGTGACATTAGACTCGGTATACAATAAATTTCAATAATATATTTAAAATTCACAACACAAATCATCAATCGATGTCATTTACCATGACTTTCAAAAGGACTAGGGTAAACTCCATAACAAGCGTTCAGTTAGTAAATTGCACAGCATCGGTCAGCCTAATAGCTGGATAAAATGTTGACTTACGGACAGAAGACAGCAAGTTGTACCTAACGAAGCGTCTTCCCCTTGTGGTAATGCTATGAGCGGCGTGCCTCAAGGATCCGTGTTAGGTCCAGCCCTCTTCACATAAATTCATAAGCGATCTCTATAGAAAAGTCAGAAAAGTGGCATATTAAATTTGATGTAGACAAATGTAATGTTATGCACATAGGCCCTTATGACCTCACGCACGAATATTCAATACCAGAGAGTAACTGATTCCTGTTACCGAAGAGAGAGATCTAGGTGTCCTCATTAGTAACGACTTGAAAAACAGAAATCAATGTAATGATGCTGCAAAAAAGGCAACAAAATGCACGGCATGACATCCGGTACTATCTCTCACAAAAACCGACACCGTTTTTTAAGCTATACAATGCCTTTGTTAGACCGCATCTCCAGTACTCTGATCTTCATGTCCTAGAAACTACATTACTAAAGTAGAAAGGGTTCCACATAAAGCTACCGAACATATCCCTTTTCTGCGCAATTATTCGTACGAAGACAGACTACGTGAACTCAACCTTTATTTAGTAGGGAAACGGCGAGTCAGAGGTGACATGATCGAGCTCTTATTAAGGGTATGGAAAAAATTGACAGAGCGAGCCTTTTTACACTAGATGCGAGCCGAGTTACTAGGAATAACTGATACCAAATCGTCGAGAAGCGTTTATCACACGACATCACGCACAATTTTTCCACGTGTAGAGTTGTCAATGAGAGAAACAAACTTACAGCGAAGGTTGTAAACGACAATACAACCAAAACGTTTATGTCACGGATCGACTAACTCTTCATGAGTCACCGTTAATTAGCTAAACCTTTTCCTTACTTGATGTTTTGAAAACAGAAATCGCAATAACACATGAAGCTCTCATAGACGTTCTACTTCATAACTAACCTCATACCATCAAAATGCAATGTAGTTTGGGCCAAAAGACCTATTGTTGTCTCCCACACTTGTAAACACTTGTACACACAGCACCCGCCATCAATCACCTCCGCATCCTGTCACATTCTCAAACATTCAACAAGTCCTAATCCTCTCATACCTAACCTCAAAATTTCCACGTTCATTGCCACAAGCTTCTCATATGAGTAGTGCCCCTTATGTGGTCCGTTCTATCGCTGAGTATTTTTTGTGTTGCCGGTAAACAAGGCCCGATGAGATGTCGTGAAGCATCATTTTCTGGAGTAAACGAAGCCTAAGCCGCCAGGTGCTGCCACCTCATTTCTTCTGAAAACAGGTTAGCATTTGCGTCATATTGCGCTGAAAATATATTCCCAAACTAGTGCTTGCCTGCCCATGCTATTTTTTGATGTATCTGGGATATTCTGCGAGATGAGTGTGAAGTCATATAGAATGTGGCTATACAACATTTTTCGGCTTTTATTTGATGATAGCCTCCTGCTAATACACACATTTTCTCTCCTAATTCTGTAACTAAACAATGAATAACGCGCAGGCTCAAAAAATCATAGATAAAAATCGCGATCATCTGCTTAGTCTCCTGAGAATGTGTCTGTAATTCAGCAGTATCTTCGTATACTATGAATGTTTTCAAGAAACGAGAAGATAGAACTATGACAGTTTAATTTTCTGTGACGAAAACTTACCCTTTCTGAACCAGTATAAAGAAATTGTTCTGCAGACTGGCGGTGCCAGATGGAAATCGGTCTGAACTCAGAACTGAATACTATAACACGATTCGGTTGGAATTGAAACACATTGAAGAATTTACAAATTTTATGTTCCAAATGAACGTCAACCGAGCAGAATATAAACCTGTTTACATGTGTAGTGGGATTATGAACAAAGCTTGAACACATAAACAGACTGTTGGCCAGTAAAAGCCACAAGCATTAATGGTAAGCTACCTTGACCTGAACCTATCCCTACAGTGACCTAACCTAACAAAGTATATCTAAAAAATGTACTTAAACAACTTTTGTGATGACGAAAAAGAGGGTAGGTGATATGATACATAACGATTATAGTTGGAAATAGTTGTTTGAGCTTAGATTAAAAAGTAAATAAAAAAGTTGTAGATTTGATAATATTTGTATTGACATTCAATAGTTCGACACCACTATAGATAGTGGAGTATTGGGATGTTGCTTCATCAAAACTCGTTATATTGTATGACTCGATTTTTTGTTCATTGCGAATGCACATCTGACTGGGGCTGTAAAAGTTCGAGGAGATGCCTTTCATTGCTCATTTTTTGAGTAATCTGTCAATTTGCAATAAGTACTTATGTGTCCAATGTAAGAGAGGTTATTTATTCCTATGTCAATCGTTTTGCGCAAGATTATAATTGTATCTGTTATTATTTTATGGTATTTCAACTAATCTTCACTTCCCTAGTGGAAATTGGGTTGAACAAGTGAAACAATTTTTTTTACAACTTCTGGAGGAACAAAGAATCATGATTCATACAGGTTACCAATTGCTTTGTTTAATTTAGGTGTAACATAATGTTCAGGATTTTTTTGAATGTCAGATGACGATAGAAATGCCTGTCAAGATGTCTAATCTTATCCATTTGACAAATATTGACATCGCAAATTTTTGTAACAAAGGAATATCAATGTTTCGCTTGCATGAAAATGCAATAAATTTTGTTCATTTAACTTTCATGGAAACTTCCCCATCAGTTTATGAGAATGAGACTGACACGATACTATCATTGACAATGATCCATTCCTGCCTCATGGAATCGTGGCTGAACTACGAACCGAGATCGATGCCACGATACGGATGGAACTCGATACGATCCATTCCTGAATGATGGGAACTTGACTGAATTCCAATCTAATTACGATGCCACAATACGGATGTGGGCCGTAATTCTCCATTCCTGCCTGATTGAAACCCGGTTAATCACGTAACTAATTACAATACTGCGATACGGACGGGCATCGTAATGGTCTCTTCCTGCCTGATGTAAACATGGCTGACCACAAAACTTACTACGATGATCCATTTCTTATTGATGCAGTTAAGGCTGATCGCCGAATTAATTATTGTGCCACGATAAGGTAGGGCGACTAATGATCCTAACTAATAAAAAATTTATTTCTACGGCACCGATTCTTAAAGTAAAAACTACGATACCTCATAAATATCAAGTTTCACGTCATTTCCCAAGTTCTGACTCATTACTAATAGTTCCCATTCTCTCCCCATGCGTTTGCTCCTAGGCAGGCAGAGTTTTACTTACCTTGTCGCTTGCTGGTTTGTTGCTTGCTTCTTACTGCAATCTGCTTCAATCTGCTCCAGCTTCTATCTGCTCCAGCTTCTATCTGCTCCAGCTTCTATCTGCTCCAGCTTCTATCTGCTCCAGCTTCTATCTGCTCCAGCTTCTATCTGCTCCAGCTTCTATCTGTTCCAGCTTCTATCTGCTCCAGCTTCTATCTGCTCCAGCTTCTATCTGCTCCAGTTTATATCTGCTCCAGCTTCTATCTGCTCCAGGTCCTATCTGCTCCAGCTTCTATCTGCTCCAGCTTCTATCTGCTCCAGCTTCTATCTGCTCCAGCTTCTATCTGTTCCAGCTTCTATCTGCTCCAACTTCTATCTGCTCCAACTTCTATCTGCTCCAGCTTCTATCTGCTCCAGCTTCAATCTGCACCCCGCATGTGCTTGTCTATCTGAGACGACATATCAAGTTTAATCAGGGTCTCATTTCGGTGATTACAGTTCACCTTACTTATGATAGTCTTCTTGGTGAAGGGTGACTAGTCTGGAGCTCTTATTTTCGTGAGTAGGTTTTCTATATTAAGTTGCATGAGTGATTTCATGATTTATACTTTTCTGCTATCCTTGTTTCTTGCACTTAACTGTGTACAAGGACATTACTTATCATAAGATGATTAAAATATTCCTTGTAACTTATTGAAGTGCAGCCTGTTATGGGCTCAACCTGAGTGCTCCCAAGTAGCTACTGTTAATCTTAAGTCAAACTCTAGCTCATTGTTGATATTTTCTGCCGGGCTCATTTAGATATAAGCTAGCAACTTGTTGTTCACTCTGTCTGCAGTATTTCAGGCAGAGTGAGAACCTTGTACTTCGCAAGTAAGTTAGAGGCCAATGCGTCTACTTACTTGCTAGCTGTAGTTTACTGATCGATGCTACCTAAGGCCTATTTGCCAAAACTATCCAGTTCTAAACTAGTTTTATCTATTTAGTATTTACCACGGATCCATGTTCAACCAATTCTTTGAACTCTTGCACAAACCTTACTCACTCTTCCTCTAACCGACTTGCATCCGTTAGAGAGACGCAAGTCTGTCAGATGTGAAGCTGGCGGCCATGACCTCGTTTGGAGTTGACATGTATGGTGTAGCTTCATGTGTCGACAGAGGGTGTTTATGATTGTTGCCAGTTAGTTGTCTGAGCTTTGCATATGTTCTACCTGATCTTCCTTTGCTGCATCGCTTAATTAGGGTTGAGTTTGATGCTTCATATTTACGACATTTGGTAGTTCCCACTGAGGTGACATCAGTCAACTGCCTAATTACAAGAATACAACATGATGGTGAATTCGGATTAGTTACCCTGTTTCTTGAGAACAGTACTGACGCGTTTTCTACCCGTTTATCCAGGACCGTAATTAACGTCTACTACCATATTTCTGTATCACTTTCTCATAAATATATATTTATTAACCATTCACTTGCTCAGTTATTTGTAATTAGTCCATCACCCCAAAAGAACTGATCTTCTAAAACTAAAGTTGCGGTAGGAGTCTTGACTCCCAAAACCAAGTACTTGTGTTTGTCTGTCCAGCAAACCTTTCGCGTATTGTCTCAACTTTTCCTGGTGAATTAAACCAGCTTTGGTCAACTACCAAATAGTCTAACCACAACCCGGCGACTGACTGCTGGGGGATTTACAGTACTCTAGAGTTTAAGGCCATTTATTGCTACCCGCGGCAACCAATATTGCTTTCAAAACTCATGGTCATGCTCGTGATTCACATTCACGCTGTTTTTTTTTCCACAACACTACGAAGTATAAATAGCCAGAATACCCTAGCTTACTTCAATAATGAGAACGAAAGTAAAATTCACTGAGCTCGTGACTTGGATTTGGAAGTGATTATTTATTTTCTGAAATAGTAAGAAACCAGCATCGAGTACTGTCATTCTCTTTTTCGATCGAAATATTCATACATGAATATATTCAATTAGAGGTTCGATACGGAACAATTATCTTACGGTTCAGAAGAGTGTGGATGACTTCTGGACAACCCACTCTGTAACGATCAAAATCATGAACCGTATTCTTTTTATTGTATGTAGGATGCAAGGCGCCATAAAACACTTACAAGAAAGGAATCACGTGTACTGTAATTTCGTGGATCTGGAGAGGACGTACGATTGACTTGCCAGAGGAGTGACGTAGTAGTTGTCTTGCATTTCCAAAGTTGACTGGAGATATAGCAGCATTTTGTTGACAGGTCTGTGATTGGTTTCCAGTGAAAGTGAGACAGCGACATAGCTGTGTTACGCCCCATTGCTTGTTCAACGTGTCTATGGATGGATTTACCAGGGAGGTGAACATGAGTGAATTGGGGCGAGGGTTGAAGCTGTTAAGAGCAAACATGCAGAGTTTACTGAGACGTCTGTAGCTACTTATGGAGGACACGGCACTGTGACCGTTTTGGAAGGGGGATAAATTAATGTAGAGGTGACGACATAGCGGCCAAGAAATAAGCCAGAGTAGACTAGGCCGAACAAAAATGAATGGTTATATCACGACGTAGCAAGTGCTTTTTTGTATTCAATTTGATGTACAGCTTACATCAAATTGAACTGAATTATCGATATTTCATTGTGTGTGTGAGACAGATTACTCAAACTTTGATTGGAACAGGAACTTTATCGTTCCGATTGTCATACAGTCGCAGTTGAAAGTTCATACTAGGGAATAGTTACATCAAAACCCCTGCAAAAAAAAAGTAACTTTGCAAGACTTCATATAATATTGGAGCGCCGCCGAGTGAACTTTGTCTGAAAATTCCTTCCGAGCACGTGAACGTGTCTTCTTTGCTCCCCCCCCCCCTCGTTTCCTTTATCATCAAAACAAAGTAAGCTCACGTTTCATCGCTGCTTCCTTCGGATACAGTTGAAGTTGATTGGAAAGAAGCCTTGGTAAACAGCGTCGTACGCATCTATTGTTCAACTCTAAAGCGTGCGTTGCTGCGCTTCATAACGAACCCCGCAAAGGTCAGTCCGGCAAGAGTGGCGAAGTGTTTGTCGTATCTAATTGCGTCAGTCTTTATACATTATTCCGGACGCTGTCGCTCCCTCTGAAAGTTACCGTGATTACAGGTCACAAGTTACGTGTTTTGCTAAAAGGGAGATAATATTTTTTCCGCTCCCATCATTCTTTGCTTTTTTGTCAGCCACCCCAAAAATGTAACTTCTTGCAATTATTATTAGGCGTCCTTCAGAAATTGTTAAGGTAAACTTACCTTGTTGACCATTGATTTTTATGGAGGGAGCTCTTTCTTAATTTCTGATTAATCTCCATCAGATATTCAAAGGCTCGATGACATCTATGGTCAAAAATGGTTTTCTGGGCGAGAACCGTCTTTTGAATGTCCTTTTTATGAACATATAACAGTGAAACAGAAATGTAATAAAAGCAGTGATGACTTTACGTTCATCACATTATGCAACGAATTTGTATCGTTTGTGGTTGCCTTTTGATTTAAAAATATTTTCGGTAATATCTAGGGGACAAAGTTACCTGCTTCCTTCCCTGCGTGTCGCTAATTTGTTTTATTTGTATACGCAATAATCGCAGCGGTAGGCTGAGTTCTCGAGTAGCAGGTCAAGTGAAGGCTACTGAGCTCACTAAATGTATCATTGTATGCATTATACAATTTTAGTATATTGTTTGTTTTGCCTCTGGTTTTATGATGAAGCCTTAGTATGCGTCTTGATTTGGATTTGTATTTACACAGGACCACCGGAGAAAAGTCCGAAATCATCGGGGGAACATTCGAATTTATGATACTATGTTATGCTTGTCAAATTACTGATGAACACGACCAATCGGGTTACATCTACATTATCATACTGCCTTTAGTATGCGAGTTATACCGGTCCCTGAAACGAAAGGATGTTTGACAAATACTTGAGCATTTGTTTTTTTAAAATGTGTATGCAACCGATAACAATACGTTTGTAATAAATGGTGGTAGGGAATGGTCATAGGTCAGTTTTAACTAGCTGTTTTCAAGTTTTAGATTGAGACCTTAGGACACTGTTGCCCTGATGTTTCAATTCCTTCGGCAAATAATTCATTAAAAGAATTATACCTCTTTTTGCGGACCTAAATTTGTTCTATACCTTTTCTTAGTAATGACACCAGTTAGTCATTGCAATGCCACATCATTTGTAGAACATGTCTCTACAAGGCGAAGAACTCCAAAAAGTCATTATCTAACACGTACTTCGCGGTGAAAAAACATCAAAAAAAGAAACGGCAAATTATTTGGAATTACTAACATAATATTTGGTCATTAAATGAATGACACCGAGGGATGCGTGAAGCAGTCAGGATATCTGCATAAGTAATATTAAGAAGTGAGCTCATATCCGGCAATGGCCGAAAAATACGTCATTAGCCATATACTTAATTACGCTAAGTGAATGACGAATAGTGCGAAATCACATTATTCGAAATTAAATGTCCAATCAATAGTTATCCATCTAAAATAATTGACTCCTCCGTCTACTTTATTATTTGTAGTCAGTCTTCGTCAACACAAATGTGCATGTGAAGGAATGTATGAGAAATGCAAGTAGAATCTACCCACCAAAATTTCTAAATCGATAGAGATTGTTGATCAAAATCTAAAATGTTATTCAGAATGGTTCCGTATAGTATGTAAAAAAACATTATATTCGAATTCTTTAGATTTGAAACCATATACGCGTTCATATCACCGCAATATTTATTCGTTATGGTGAAATTTTTTAAACGATTGTTCATGTCTGGCAAGATTCTTTTGCTCTTCTATAAATGGTTTTACATTTTATAGGAAATACGAAGTTAGACAAATTCAATAATCGCACATCCAGAATTCAGATCAAGAGGACAATAAAGGTGCCAGAGCGAAGCAGTTAACACGTCTTCTTCGAAGATCTCCTCCAGCCCAACGTGAACTGGTGCGTCGTAGTTCAGCTTTGGGCCATGCGTTCTGAAGCATCACGTAGCAACAGACGCAGCCACTCGTGGCAATCATCTTTGCTGTCGGTGCCTTGATGACACTCACAATAAGCTATGATGTGCAGTTTCCGTCCATTTTAACGAGGTTATTGACCATTTATCAGTTTCCCTTTCATTATTGTCTTTGCGAACGACTCAGGAACTGAATGACGTAAGACTCGATGACGAATATTGTAGTATGACAGTGACCGATCTTATTCATAACCTGATGAACTTTTCTGGTTAGTCGGGCAAGTGTTCACGACGACCGACTCCTAAAGTGCCTTCTTTCTGGTGATTATTTGACCGCAAAGATTGTTATACAACTGAACTTTCCGTCACACAGGTAACCCAATTGCTCACTATTTCTGTTGTTATTTTGAATAATTGAATGCGCTGCTGGACGTGACCTATATTTATTTCCATTACTGGCATTGCTATCACTTTACTGATAACTAGAGTTTGGAAACATCCTCGCGTGAGATACACTTCAGGAATCACGCTTCACACCACTCCTCACACGGTCAGCTGATTCTTCACGTCCAGAATCATGTTCGGTATAGGAGTCAAAGTACAGTATAGTAGCCTCTCCGCTAAGTATCCGCTAATATATATA